>ML782228.1:372428-393344 GCA_009831015.1 Picea engelmannii | reverse complement strand
ACCCAAACCTGGGGTCTCCAACTTCTCATGGCCATAACTCTCTAACCGTGAGGAATTATGTGACGTTCCACATACCACTGGAAATGAAATGACAAGAACTATCCATCTAGGATATTTTCCCTGACAAATTCACTTTCCTTCATTTCATTATTCCATAATTAAGCATGGGTTCTCTTAATCCACAAAGCGTCTTCCCGTGAGGGCTTTCACCATAAGGGGACCACTTTGGAGTTCATCCATATTTACTTCTTATCAACCATGACAAAACAATAATGAGTCATATTTACATCAAACACTATTGGGTCCATTACCCAAATTTTTTTGCTATGGGTCTTTCTTCAAGGGTTGACATCAATGACAACCAACCTTAATCAACAAGTTTATAATAGAAATTGTGCACCATGAAATTTTAGTATGTGAGACTCATTTTGTAATATGATTCCATGCTCCATGAATCAATTGATATCAGTTTGCACCATGATATGTATGTACGGTCTTGGGGTAGTTACTTCATCCGCCACTAAAAGGGTAATTATTGTTGAATTTAATGATGGATTTAGTAATCGAATTCTCTTGCACCCTTGGAATTGGTGTGATGTGCGACTGATTCATAGAACACTATCGCGCACTGTTCATCATTGATGTTATTGTCTTAGCATATTTAGTTTTGGTCTTGATTGAGTTGGGCGGGACGTAGACACCTCCTTGTTCCTCAGAACAGTCGCCAGCCCTAAGACCTTAAATGGTCAAAATCGATGGGAACTGGGCTTGAACATTGCTTATGTGTCCTGGGGGTCTTAACCATTGCAGGGTAGGATGGGCGGTTAGTCATTCTTATTTTGTCAGCGATTGTCGTCCATTGCTTCCAGTTGTTGATGTGATTCTTAGGTCATTATGTTGTTGTCACGTAAGTTGCATGTGTCATGTCCATCGTCGTGTTGCGTCATTGAGGATAATGTATTTATTACCCTTATACACACGCACACACACAAAAAAAAAAATTGCGCTTGTTATGAGAGGTTGTTGTCGTAACTAAATGGCAGGGTCCTTACAACTACATCCTTAAACTTTAATGTGGATAGAGTAGTACTACCAATTGCTATAAATAGATCATCCCAAGAGTCTGGAAAATAACATAATAAGGTAATATTCTTATCTTCTTCCTCCCTCTTAATATCAAAGAGACAAGCTAACTAACCATATTATTAAAGGATCTTAGATGCTACATCATGGGTCTTTCATTATTCATCCTAATATGACATAGCTTCTTTAGAAGAAATAACTTGCTTACCAGAGAATTTGAGTGGAAATTCACTGAATTAACCCATAGCTTCATTGCACTATCTTATCTAGAGACATTTAACAACATTGATCTAAGAGGAAAAATTGAATCATATTTGTCATCCTTCTTTCCATCTTTTCACCTTTTATCTACTTGAATATCATCTAGTTGTCTATTGTATGGTGTATTGCAAAGTGGCTTAAATTCTTCCTTTTTTTCTTTGCAATAGGATTAGCCAAGTGGTTAGGAGGGATTTTTTCAATGAGTATTCACTATGTATTAAAGACATTAGATTACTCATATAAGGACAAGTTTACTAGGCCTCCTTCACCCTCTACATATCGATTATTTATGTCCCTTTCGTTTTGTTTTTGTTGCTCGTCTTAACATCCCTCTATGTTTTAATCTTATGGGGATATTCATCTCTATTTCCTCTTTTTTATCATGGGTTGGATGAGCTGGGATGTCTGAGGTTGGATGATGCTCATTTCTTTATCTATGTGATTTGATTCTTTATATTTAACTATTTTACTGGGATTCCTCTACTAAAATTAGGATACTTCACTGTTATTTAATTTTGAAACCAATGTTTGTCCTTGCATATCAACTTATGATGGTGTTTTTCATGATTGAAACAAGTCTTGATTATCTATAAATAAATAATATTTTGTAATTCCTCTTGTAAATGTGTCTTGCCAAATGTATTGGGGAGTTGTTTTACTTTCTCTTCTTCTGATCTGAATTTCATACTCTCTTCAAACTTCCTCAAATGATTCCTAAGGATAGATCCATATTCATATTTCTTCATTGGGTTGGTATTGTCAATGGTAATATGGAATCTATTTTGTGTATATGCCAAGTGAGTTTATTGGCTATCATATACCCATACATGTGGGTCTATGTCTGAGTCTTCTTCTGATGTAACTTAAATATTTGATGCCTTTTAGGTGTCTAATATTTCTTCTTTTCTCATCAATTATATCTATTCCATATAGGGTTGTGGTACTGATGATTCATATTTGTCTATCTCATCAATTTTTGTTTAAATGAGCTTCTTTATTTTTTCCAAAAGGAAAAGTACTTTTCTTCTCACTTTTCTAAATAATAAATGTTCCTTATCTGAATAGATAATGTCTATTTTAGGATATATCTAAGTCCTTCAAAAGAGTATTTTTAGGTAACTAGAGAGGCAGTGGGGAGGAGGCAGAGGACCCATAGTGATAATATTGGAGGCCATTCAATGTAAGGTGGACTAGGTCCACTATAGTATTAAATAAGGCCCACTATGATAGTTATATATAATAAATGTAAGAAGACTTCTTAGAAGGTTCCAATTCTAGAAGGTTCCTCCTTTAGAATATTCATAGGTGGTTGGTAGCACTATATAAAGGTTTCAAGAAATGTGATGAGATAAGTTGAGAAGTATTCTATTTGAAGTTGAAGCTCATTAGGAGGTTTCTGTTAGGATATTTAGACACTTAGGAGTTAGTTAAAATCTACTTGGTCTATTGTGTCGTTAGGTAAAAGTGTGTTTTCTAGTGTGTTTCTTTAGAATGCATTAGTATGCATTTGTAGTTAGGAAATATGACGGTCACGATATGTTCCCGGCATAGAGTGATCTGATGGTTCATACACTCCTCGATATTAATGGCCATTGATATGTGGCTTAACACCCAATTGGTCCATGATCTCTATTTAAAGAGCATGGAGGGTCATTTGACGATGATCGATTGTGAGGAAATCTCTTATAAAATCTCTCTGTACTCTTTTTCTTTGCATTAATAAACTACTCCAAGTGGTCGTGTTGGCTGGGGCCGTGGATGTTTCCCTGCCGGGGTTTTACCACGTGAAAACATCGGTATGTTGATATTTGATCTGGTTATATGAGTGGTTACTGAAGGTGTTAGTCCTCTGTTGGAATACCCATGTTGTCGAACATGGTATCAGATTTTGATTCAAGACCCACTCCTGTTGTAGATGGAGATCGTGAAGCCGAGTTTCCTCATATCCATTTTCTGTCATTTTTGTACATTTTTGGGCTAAGAGGACTGTTCCATTGTGTCTAAAGCACTCATTTCATTCAGGATCACTTTTTGTTTCACTCGAAAAGGTTTCCGTTTTCCCAAGATACGACCATTACAGTCAGATCTGGAGGTATAAAGTTTGAATACACATTTTTTAAACTTTTTGCAGAGAAGTATTTTGGTTCTGCATTTTTTTATTTCCGAGTTGCTACTCTTTTAAATATATGTATGCTCTTTTCTCTGTGCCCTATGCAATCTCGGAAAATCATAAACAAATAGGAAAATGTGCATCATCCCAGTAAGCTAACCGAGATCTAAGTCTTGTTGTCATCGAGAAGCGAAATTTTTTTCTTGTGTGAAAAGAGTTTTTTTTTAGCATGCTCTTCAAGGTTGTCTTCCACAACAACAAAAACACACCCCCAATCCTCCTTCTAAACATTACAATATGTTTTGCTAGACCATTTGGTTAAAATTTGTCTTATTAAGTAAGAGGTCTTGAGTTCAAGTCTCTCTTTTGTTACGTTTTTTGAAAAAGTTCATGCTAAAATTGTAAAGTGTATTTCACTTCAAGTATAAAAGTGAATCACTATAAGTATCTTTAATATTTCATTTTAGAGTTATTTATTTTGCATGCAACTTTTCTTTGTAAAAGTGAGCCCCACTTCTCTTTATAAAAGTGGGTCACTTCATAAAGCAACTTACACTACCACATGGTCCCTTGGTTACCATTTATGCCTTTTTTTAAAAAGGGCATAACTCTCACATCCGAAGTCCATTTTCAGTGTCGTTTTTTTTTTAAACCACATAACTTTTTGAGCTCTTCCCATTCAGATCATCAGCTTCATTTTTAAAATCGGTATTATCTACATATTTAATATGGCTTCTACAAGTAATCTCTTACTTACCAGGACCAACTACTTCCAATGGAAATCCCATATGGAGGATTTATTAAGAAGTAAAGGCTTGCACCAAATTACCTTGGGAAAGGAAACAACACCCACTGATGCTAATAAGAAAGCCAAATGGGATAATAGGAGTCACGAAGCACATGGATAAATCAGAATGTCCATCTCTCCTAATTTAAGGTTCCACCTTCAATCAATTGATAAACCCAAAGAAGCTTGGGAAAAGATTGAATTTGTGTTTGGTAAACACAATATTATTTGAGCACAACAATTATAAAATCAAGTACTAACTTTAATTCCAAGTGATTTTTCTTGCATTGAAGACTATCTATCTAAGTTTAAAACACTCAGAACTTTATGTGAAGAATGTAAGATAAATATAAATGAAGATCGTTGCATCTATATTATTCTTTCTAAGCTAGGTAGTGCATATTCTATTCTAGGGGAAACTTATCAAAAACCCAGTCTTGAGAACTTTTATGATGCTTTGATTAGAGAGAAAGATAAGCTAGTACAACTTGGAGTGATCAGGATTGCAAGTACCTCCAACAAAGCCTTAGTTGTCCATCAGAAAGATAAATACAAGAATCCCAAGAAGCAACATCCTCGCCACAACAACAAGCAATATAAGGGTCCCAAACCCACTCAGACAACTTTTTCTCCTAATGGAGACAAAGGAGAAAAATATAAAAATAAGAATACTAACAGACATTGAAACTTTTGTGATAAATATGGTCATGATGAGTCCAAATGTTTCAAGAAGATGACAGCTTTAGAAGCAGTGATGAATATGCACAACATTAGTATTGATTCTACTTCTTATTCTTCTTCTCATGGACATGCACTTTCTGCTTCTAGTTTCTCCTTCAATACAAATTCTACTTCTACTTCTACTTCTGATGAGTGGCTTATTGATTCTGGAGCATCCTATCATATGGCCAAGGATAGAGCCATATTTTCTACTCTAAATGAATGTAACACCAAGAAAATATTTGTTGGTGATGATAGATCTCTTAGTGTTGAAGGATTTGGAACAATTCAAGTAGAAAATGGTCATTTCAATGATGTATTATGTGTTCCAAGTCTTTCTTGTAACCTTCTATTAGTGTATCAAATCACTCATTCAGGTGAAGGTAAAATCATAGAGTTTTCACCTCACCAAACTGTAATCAAGGATCTAAAAGATCTTAAGCATGTTCTTGCAACTGGAATTGTTGATGATATTACCAGGTTGTACAAATTTGACAACTTTGGGTCATCATCTTTTTCATCAGTTTTTGTTGCTCATAGCGATGACTTGAGAAAATTTTGGCATGAGCGGTTTGGTCATCAAAACTATCATTCATTGTAGCAATTATGTAATCAAAAAATGGTGATTGGTCTTCCTCTTATTTCATGCAGAGATGGTGTTTGTGTTGGTTGTGTTCTCGACAAACATCATCGGGACATTTTTGACAAACGTGCCTCTTGGCATGCCTCAGGTCCTTTGCAGCTTATTCACAGTGATTTGTGTGGTCCAATTTCTTCTCCTTCTTTTTCTGGGTGCAAGTATTTATTAACTTTCATTGATGAATTTTCCAGACGTACTTGGGTTTACTTCTTAAAACTTAAGAGCGAAGTTTTTGACAAGTTTTTGGCCTACAAGGCCCTTGTAGAAAAGCAATCTGGACATCAAATTCAAAGGTTAAGAACATATAATGGAGGTGAATACGTGAACAATAATTTTACAAGTTACTGCACTACAAAGGGAATCCAAATGAAACACATGGTTCCATATACACCACAAAAAAATGGTGTTGATGAGAGAAAGAACCACACATTAAAAGAAATGGCTAATTGTATGATCCAATCTAAGGGATTAAGTCTAAAGTATTGGGCGAAAGCCATCAACCGCGCAAATTACATAGTAAATCACACTCCCACAAAGGCTCTTAAAAATATAACACCAAAAGAAGATTGGACTAAAATTAAACCAGATGTAAGCCACTTACGTGTATTTGGCAGTATAGCATGGTCTCACATTCCTGATGAGAAAAGGAAAGCATTGCAGCCTAAAAGTGAGAAATGTATATTTGTTGGTTATTTTGAAGATGTCAAAGGTTACAGACTTCTTCAATCACATTGTAATCAAATTATTATTAGAAGAGATGTTAAGTTTGATGAAAATCTCTTGGCCTGCGAGCCTAATTCGACGTTTGTGCCTTCTTTGGCCTGCGAGCCTAATTCGGTGGTTGTGCCTTCTTCAGCCTGTGAGCCATCTTCGACGTTTGTGCCTTCTTATGATCTGGTTTCTTCTTTAGATGATGACAGTGAGGATGAAAATCCACCTTCGCCTACTCACCCTCATCCAAATGAGTCCTTTGAATCTGAACCAGCACCAGCTCCACCGCTTCCTAGATGGGTCCGTTCAACACGAGAAGTAGTTGGTGATCTTGTCGATCATCCTTCAGATCAACATCTGACACATTCACAGTTCTAGCGAGCCTCTTCTCTTTTGGCTCAAGTTTCAGAAACTCATTATCCAGAGACATTTGCAGAAGCTTCAGTTCATCCAGATTGGGATACAAAAATGAATGAAGAGTATCATTCTTTAATGGAAAACGATACTTGGGATCTTGTCCCTCTTCCAAAAGGAAGAAAACTTGTTATATGAAAATGGGTCTACATAACTAAGTATGCATCAGATGTAAGTGTTGAAAGACACAAGGCTCGGTTAGTTGCCAAAGGATTTTCCCAAGTTGAAGGAATTGAATATAATGAAACCTTTTCCCTTGTAGAAAAAATGAATTCCATCCACCTTGTTCTTTCCCTTGCTGCCTCACATAAATGGGAGGTCCATCAAATGGATGTTAAATCCACTTTCTTGCATAAAGATTTGCAAGAAGAAATCTACATGGAACAACCTCCCAGCGATGTTCAGAATGACTCTAGCCTTGTTCAGAATGACTCTAGCGATCTTTATGGTCTCAAGCAAGCTCCCCGAGCTTGGTATGCCAAAATGGACAGCTTTCTTATTGCCACTGGATTCTCTAGATTCCATTCTGATCCTAATGTCTATACCAAGAAAGTAGGAAGCCATCTCATAATCCTTGTCCTTTATTTTGATGACCTTATCCTTACTAGTCGTGACTCAAAAATTTTAAACCATGTGAAAACCAGCCTTAAGAAGAAATTTGAAATGATAAACTTAGGCTTTTTGCACTATTTCCTTGGCCTCCAAGTTTTGCAAACCAATCAAGAAATTTTTCTTTCCCAATCTAAGTATGCTTGTGACCTTCTTCGTCGCTTTCACATGGATGATTGTAAACCAACCCCTTCTCCCTTCCACTCTGGAGTCAAGCTTACTGCCACCTGTACTTCTCCTGAAGTTGATGCCACCCTGTATCGTCATTTAGTTGGTAGCCTCTTATACTTGACTCATACTCGTCTTGATATTTCCTTTGTTTTTGGTCTTATTTCCTGGTATATGCAAACTCCCCATGAAATCCATTGGAAAGAAGCTAAAAGGATACTTTTCTATGTTCATGGTACAGTTCAGTTTGGGATACATTACAGTTCAGGGGAGACTCCTTTATTGGTTGGTTTCACTAATTTAGATTGGGATGGGGAACCTGATGATCAAAAGTATACTGCAGGTTATTTTTTAAGCCTTGGTTCAGTACCTGTCACTTGGGCCTGTAAGAAACAACAGGCTATTTCACTTTCTTCAACAGAAGCAGAGTACCGAGCAACAGTAAATGCAAGTCGAGAAGCTTTGTGGCTTTGATAGATCCTTTCATATTTTGGATTCTAGCATCAACATCCGACCAGACTTTGGTGTGACAATCATAGTGCCATGAAGCTCTCCAAAGACCCAGTTCAACATCAGCGTAGAAAACACATCGAGCTACACATGCACTTAATAATAAAGCTCATTAATGATCAAGTTATTGAAGTTCTCGTTTGCCCTACAAAAGATCAAGTTGCAGACATTTTCACAAAGTATGTTACAGAAGTGAAGTTTTCCAAACTTCGATCTATGTTAGGAGTTCAGGAAAATGTCATTAAGGGGGGATAGGCTCTAATTCCTCCTTTTTTCTCCTATTGTGTCACTATTGTAAATCCTTCAATCCTATCCCAAGTTGTTCTTAAGGGGGGATGTTTGGATATTTAGACACTTAGGAATTAGTTAATATCTACTTGGTCTATTTTGTCGTTAGGTAAAAGTCTATTTTCTAGTGTGTTTTTTTAGTATGTATTAGTATGCATTTGTAGTTAGGAAATCCGACGGTCACGATATGTTCCTGACATAGAGTGATCCAATGGTTCATACTCTCCTCGATATCAACAGCCATTGATATGTGGCCTAACACCTGATTGGTCCATGATCTCTATTTAAAGAGCATGGAGGTTCATTTACCGATGATCGATTGTGAGAAACTCTCTTGTAAAATCTCTCTGTAATCTTTTTCTTTGCATTAATAAACTGCTCCAAGTGGCTGCGTTGGTTGGGGGCGTGGATGTTTCCCCGTAGGGGTTTTACCACGTGAAAACATCGGTGTGTTGATATTTGATCTGGTTATGTGAGTGGTTATTGAAGGTGTTCATCCTCTGTTGGAATCCCTATATTGTTGAACAATTTCCCTCCCGAAGAGGCAAGTGAATAAGAGAGGATCACTTTCATAATAGGATACATTGTATGGTGTTTCCCTACCATAAGGATTTGATATAATAAAGTGTTTTTTCTTCTATATTTTTCCATATATCTTGTGTGGTTAATGTATTTAGAGATATTTTGTACTTAACAATTGGTATCAAATCACTTTCCTTGGCAAAAATTGTGGGAAAATGCTTTTCTATTTTTGTAGTTTCTTTCGGAGAATCCAAAGAGGGCCACAACATTCTCTATGATTTATGTGTATTTCTGTGAAAAAATTGTAGAAATTGGTTGTAGATATAATTTCCTCTCAAAAAAACAACCAATTAAAAAAAATGTCTGAAACGGAGTCTAGGAAGTAAAGTTATTGAAATTTTAAAATATGTTATTTTCCAAGGTTTTTTCCGCAGACGACCGAGAGATTTTTCTAATTTATGTAGCACATGGGGAACAATTTTTCCAAATAAATTACATATATTATTTCCTCTCACGATTTCACCCAAATTAAAAAAAAAAAATCATTTGAATTGGAGTTACAGAAGTGAAGATATCACTGATTTAAAATCAACCATTTTTAGGGGTTTTTTGTGATGGCTACAGTACTACAGAGTCCATAACTTTTCACAAGGTGCTCAGATTTCTTTTGGTATATTCTATGTGGTTTTTCCAATGGATATTAACTCTCAAACCCTCACGTAAATTCTATAGCTGATTGAAGCATTCAAAGCCCAAATGTACGACACATTGCATAACTTTTCAAATGGCCTCGGGGATAGTTTTCATAGTATTCAAGATTCCTTGGCTAGCATACAGGAGAGATATATCATGGAGGACATCAGGGATGAATATAATTAAGAAGTATATTCTTGGTATGATTTTGAGGCTGATTTTGATGATTGGTATATGGATAGTTGTTATTCTCGGATGAAAGCCACTTTTATATTTTATTTGATGACTCTACTCCACCTTTTGTAGAGAATGTAAATGTAACAAATCAGGAGCCAGTTATGATTACCAATGTCCATCCTACATATTCTACAGTGGTATTATTCCTTCTAGATTCAACTACGACCCTTTCCCACTATGTGGATGGATCTTCTTATTTGGATCCACATGACATGTGTCAATCTTTGGAGCATCATTTTTAGTTGTTTATTGGGTTCAGATATATTTTGTGTGGAGTTCACATGATCACTTGGACATGGGACCCTAGTTTACAATGGCGATTGGACTACTTCAGCATGGTGGCTTTAATTTCTCCACTAGACCCTGGTTCTTTAGTCTACTTCAACATTATGGTCAACACTTATCCATGGGACCCTGGTATATGGTTGTATACTCTCATAACAAGCATTGAGGACAACACTTTCATAAGGGGGATGGAATGTTAGGTAGCTAGAGAGGTAGTGGGGGGACCAGAGGGCCCATAATGATACTAGTGGAGGCCATTCAATGTAAGGTGGAATAGGTCCACTATAGTATTAAATAAGGCCCAAAATGGTAGTTAGATATAATAAATGTAAGAGGACTTCTTAGAAGGTTCCTCTTCTAGAATGTTCATAGGTGGTTGGTAGCACTATATAAAGGGGTTCAAGCAATGTAATGAGATAAATTGAGAAGTATTCTATTTGGATTTGAAGCTCATTAGGAGGTTTCCCCCTTGAAGGGGCAAGTAAACATGAGATAATCTCTTCCATAATAGGATCCATTGTATGGTGTTTCCCTACCATAATGGTTTGATATAATAAATTGTGGTTTCTTCTATATTGTTCCATATATCTTGTGTGGTTAATGTATTCAGATATCTTTGGTACTTAACAAGTACATTGTAGGCTTCCTTTTCTAATTTTAATACTTCAACTATTATCCATGTCTTAATATCATATAAATCCATTTTTACTATTGTTATCTTATGCAATAACATGTGTGCTAGTACAATGATMAACTACCCTTATCAAAATATATCTATGTTGTAATGAGGCTTTTCCAAATTCTTCCCAAAATATTGTTGAGATTAGGTTTATTTATATCCTAATGTATACTACTACAGTTGGGATACTCATTCCCATAATATATGGATAAATTTGTACTTATTTCCTATAAATGAACTTACTCGTCTAACCTAAAATACTTTAGGATTATTTTCTTAATATTTGTTGAGAAGGAAGGATAAGAAATATTCAAGTTTATTTGGACCTTGTTGGCTTTGAGTTGAGTGTTGAAATCGTTCAATCAATTTTTCAACCTTGCTTGCTTCGATTTACCTTGGTCTTCTATTGTAATACCTTAATGTATTCATTTCATTGTCCTACCTTCTTTGATTTTTGATGGTGATAATTTCTTCTTCATAGATGTCACTTGGATTTTCAAAATCCATGTTATCACTTGTTTGGTGTTACTTTCCATTAGATTTGTTTCAAGGGATTTCATCAATTCTAGATTTGGTTTATATTAATGCTTGGGTACTTTCTCTAAAGTCACTTCTATCAATTTGCAATTCTAATCACATAGTTATTTTACTAGGATTTGACAATGGCTACTATCATGATTACTTGGTTTATAGTTTGAATAAACATTAAATCTTGGTACATCATAAATAGAATTATTAGATAAGTTTCCTCATTGTCCACATGCATAGCATTTAAAATTTATTTTTCTTCTTGATAATTTATGTACATTATAATTGGTTTGTGCTTGATTTTTTAATATGATATGGCTTTTTCAATATCCTAATCATTGATTTCTAAGTGGGCCTTCATTTCTACCTCTTGGGTAGTTTGGTGTATGAGATCCTTGTTGGTTACTTGTCTTATTAGGGAATCAACTTAAATAATAATCAAATGTATTGTGTATCCTATAAAACATAAATTTAGTAAACTTCCTTTAAGTCCCCTTCAACCTTTTGTAAATCACTTGATTTTTCATCATGTCCTTATTTTGGCAGTTGTCCCCTTCCTTTATATTTTTTTTTATTTTTTCCTCCAACTTTTATATTCAATTATCATTATCTCATTTTTATTTATTTCATCTTTTACTAGTCATATATTCACCCTCCATGTATATTATTCACTTCACTACATACTTATATCTATTTAGGTTTGTTATTCTGATCTCTTCTTCCAAAAATGGTTTTAAAAGAAATAGGTTCCCATCACTATTTGTATATCCATCAAACAATAATATTTCTCCCTGATTGGAAACTATATTATCATTTCTCTCCATTCTATTTCTTTGTCTGGTTCTTCGAGACTCCTTAAAGGATTCTTATCCTCCAACATGTTGAGTCTCTTGTTGTTGGTCACTATAATTGCTTATTAATTAAACAATCAAGTGTTACATAAATTGTCAACCCAGGGAAGTCTGTTTATTTCAAAGGCAATCACACATTGTATATGCTCAATCTCAAAAGCAATTTAGAATTGTAGTAAAAGTACACTAATCACACCTTGCTTGAATAGACTAAAGTTCTACCTTGAATTATAATAAAAGAAATCTATCTATTGCAGAGTTGTAAGATTCAAAAGGAAATAACTATCATAAGAATCCTGGATTACATTAAAGAGTAGCAACCTAGGAAAAAGGAACTTTTTAGCACACTGTAAAGATGATTAACTATTCTGTAACAGAGAACAAGACCCTATTCCCCATAGCAAGAATCTTCAGCACCTGTTTCTATCTATTACACTTTTATGAACTCATCAAACAGAATCACCAATCAGAATGATTAACAATTACTAAAGACTAACTACTCTATAACAGAGAACAGTACCATATTCCCCAAAGCAGGAATCTTCAGCACCTGTCTCTGATTATCACACTTTCAGAAACTCATTTTGCAAACAGAATTACCAATCAAAATGATTAACAATTACCTAGGAATGAATTGTATGAAAACAATGTAACAATCAGTGGAAGCAGAGTTTCAACAAAACAGAGTTCTAGCAAAACAGAGTTTTAACAAGGTACGAATAAAAACAACACTAACACACTACAAAACTAATGGGTGAATCTTGTGAAGAAGGTGGGCCCTTTCCTTCTCACAAGATTCCCCAGAAATGAAATAAACTAAAAAGAAATGCTCAGAATGATTTTTTATTCATCTGTCAAATGTGTCAAGTTACAATATCCAGTGTGAACACACTCCTTCTCTATGATTCGTTTTCAGCTAAGCCTTTCGTAATTTCCCTATTGTTGATTTCTGCACTATTTAAAGAGGAGAATCCTCTTAATACAATTGATCATAAAATTACATGTGTACATACAAATCCCATTCTTAGTCTGATCTAATCTTCTATGCTGGAATAGGATATTCATATCTCCCATAGAAAAAGGTTGTTACAATAGTTGGAATGATGTTGGCTTGGGGTGCAGCTGTTGCGGACAGTGTAATAACTTCTTTATTTATCTTTTCTTGTTACTGTTGCTTGTACTGTTTCAGCATCGCAAATCACGGACTGTTTCAGCAACGGGATTTGCATCCTGTTTGACTGTTTCAGCAATAGGGTCTCAAGCAGCAGTGATGGTTGGTGCTGGCTTAAGGTATGGTTGTTGCGACCAGTGTAACAGCTCCTTCTTGTTACTGTTGTGTGAAATGTTGTTTCAGCATCGCAAATAACCGACTTTTTTAGCAGCGGGATTTGCGTGTTGTTTGACTGTTTCAGCAACGGGTCTTCAAGCCGCAACAGTGTATAATCTGCAGTTCAAACTATTTCAGCAACTATATATTTCTAATGGCTAAGTATGAGAGTAATGTAAAATTACATGTAAAACAAATTAAACATATAGAAAAGAGAAGAAACATTATATACCTTTGGAAAATAGGTTAAAGTGAGAATGTAGGCTTAAATGTGAGTGGGAAAAGGATGTAATGAGAGCAAAAAGTATAAGCAAAAAGGTACATTATAGGGTCCTAACATCCCCCCCAACTAAAAAGGTTGCATGTCCTTAGGCAACTTCAATCTGAATCAGAATCCGGATACCGACTCTGGGCGTGCAAATTACTTAAGCAGTAGCTGTGGAAAGTGTTGTCTATTGGAGCTCTGAATCCTTGAACACGTTGTAGTCTTTGTCAAGCTACTGTTTCAACCTTCTTGGGCAACTTATGATGAAATTGATATTTCTCTGCTGGCATCCATAGAATAGGAAAATGGAACTAACAACCTATCCAATTTTCAACACATTGCTGGACACATTTGATATAACTGGATACCCGGAAGATCGTTGTCTCAAGATTGGTAGGACTAAAGGGATTGTTCTCCTGCCTTTTCTCAGAAGATTGTTGCCAAAACGTGTTATTTTCTTCTAGGGCAGCAGTCTATGTGGATTTAATAAGCTGTTGGCAATCCTGAAGTATTATTGCCTGTAGTTTCCTTATGTATTGAGTCATCCCTGGTTTCTTCAAAAAATTGTAATATTTTGCAACAAAGGTGGCAGTGTTCTGTGGTTCTGGCCGAATCCAGAGGAGACGGTTATCTTCATTATGCTTGGCAGCTAGAAAATCATCCTTCCACGTAATCTGGTTGGTAAGGAAGGAGACTAGTGCCTAAGTCTGAATATCACCAACAAGAGGGTTGAGATTAAGTTGTTTGTTCTCAGGAATAGCTTAATTATGAAGAAATACCTCACATAATAGATGTTGATTAGTAGTAGAGGCTCCTGCAAAGGTTTTAACAAAATCTTCTGGTTTTAGCACTGCATAGGGTCTTCCTTCTTTGATTGATTTGATCTGAAAAAATGACAGTCGTTCTATAAGGAAAAGAGAGTAATTTGAGGAAGGTTTCCTTGTAGCCAACAATTTTTGTACCAAATCAAACATTAGAAGCAATTTTCCTTTTAACTCTTCAATCTGCTTCTTGTGGGCACGATATTCTTGGCGTGTTTGCTCCAAATCTTCCCAGTTTGAATAGATGTGGTTCAGCCAAAGTAGTTTGTGCTCCTACGGACTTTTGTCATGTATAATAGCAGACTCCTTTTTCCATTTGTCCATTATTGCCTACTCATTCCATTGTTGAGTTTGTGTTTCAGCATCACAAGTGGTAGGCTGAGGTAGGGTTTGAGTGGCTTGTTCCACAAGAGTAGAGGTATTGGTTTTGCTAGGAGGGGCAACTTCATCAATATGTAGTGTTTGTGTTTCAGCATCGTCAGTGGTAGGCCGCGGTAGAGTCTAAGTGGACTATTCCACAAGAGTAGGGGTAGATTCATCAATAGGCAGTGTTTGTACAGCTTTACTAATAAAAACAGGGGCTTCAGATGTATGAGTTGTTGTAGGCCAAGGTTCATCTTTTTGAATTTTGGAAGGTCCTACTGGTTCTTGTGTAACAGTAGGGTGTTCTTCTTCTTTAACTGCAAAAGTAGTAGGTGGAGGGGGGGCTTCAGGCATTGGAATTTGAACCACTTTGTAGCCTTCTTGATAATAAATATCCCCATATTGGATGCACATATACTCTCTACACTGATCATATTTTGTGTTTTTCTCTGCCATGGCCGCTACGCGAGCTAAGGTATACAAATTAAGTTCCCTGTCATAGGCTTCCTTTTCCATTACCAGCTCTTGTTTGTAAGCTTCAAGTTCTGATCTCAGAAACTCGTTTTCTTGTAAGAGAGAAGCCATTGTTGGTTCTGGTTTTTGATATGTCATCGGTGTATCAGAAGGGGTGACTAGTTTTTGTTAGTCGTCACAACCTCAGTAGTTGGTTCTTGTGGAGCAGCTACAAAATCAGGAGTTGAGTCTTGTGTTTCAGCCACTTGATGTAAGGTAAATAGTGTTTCCACACCCTGGGCATGTGATTCTTGAATTTCTAGAATAAAGTCAGCAGCTGGTTCTTGTGTTTCAGCTATTGAATGAGTAGCTGGTTCTTGTGTAACAACTACTGTTGCAACATCCTGGTCATTTGATTCTTGTATTTGAGGAATGAAGTCAGCAGCTGGTTCTTGTGTTTCAGTTGTAGCTAGTTCTTGTGTAATAGCTATAGCTAGTTCTTGTGTTTCAGCTACTGAATGAGTAGTTGGTTCTTGTGTTTCAGCTACTTGATGAGTAGTTGGTTCTTGTGTTTTAGCTACTTTATGTAAATAAAATGATGTCGCAGCATCTTGTACTTTTGAATCTTGTGTTTCAGTGCCCGGGGGTTGAACAGGTAAAAATTTTGGGGTTTGAGAGGGTAGAGGTGTATGGTTTTTAAAAAAAATGGGTTGGGGGTTTAGGGTAGTGGCAGTAGTGGCTTCTCCTATTGAAGCCCTCGTTCATTTTTTTGGTAAAAAGGAAGGAAAAGTAGGAATTTGCTTCTTTCTTTTGTGTGTGGGTTTTTCCTCAGTGACGGGGTAGGGAGGGTTATCAGGTTTTTCTGCTTCAGAATCATCGCTAAGGATATGAACAGTAGGGGTAGATGATTCTGGTAAGTTATGGGGTGGACTTGGTATGGTAGGAAGGTTAATTGGATCAATTGGATCTGTAGACAGACTAATAGGTATTTCCGGAGGGTCGGGAAGGTTTTGTGGTTTCTCTTCATGAGGATTTTCAGGATTTTCAGCAGCTTCCTGAGGGTTTATGGATGGATTGTTGAGGGGAAGGTTTTGTTGTGCAAAACCCTTTTGAATGAGTAGTTGAACGAGACGGTGATGGGTGAGGGAAAGGGCAGGATTTTTAGCCTGTTTGCAATAATGCAACATGTTTCTAAGACATCCGAGCAGATAGTAAGGAATATTGACCAGTCTAGCATGTCGTAAATGAGATAACAAGATAAAATTGTACTAGTAGACTACCTGGTATCGGCCTTCGCAGGTGAGATAGTGCTTGAAAAAATCTGTAACTTTCGGCCAATGAGGCGGCAACGAGCTAAGTCGAACACCCTGGCCTTTAGGTTCAACTTGTTCTCCTGGCAAGAGGAAATCCTGCTGGGCATTAAGGATAATGTGTTTGCGGCTGAACCAGGGAATGCTAGTGACAGGAAGACCCAAAACCTGTGCTATATCATCCTCTATGAATGGAATCCTAACCCCTTGAACAATAGAATGGTCTTGTTGAAGATTCTGAGCAAATTGAAGAACATGTTGTTGATCAAATCCCTGGAGCCTCTGAAAATAACCCAGCCAACCTGCCTGCTGAAAGATTTGGTAGAATTCTGGATACAATTCTAGCAGGGTTGTCGTGGCGGGTTCGTATCATATGACAGGGCCTCCCATAGCTAACAGCTTAGTAGAATGCACAGTCAGAGAGTCAAGTAACTACTTCCGAACAGAGTAAGTTTTGCGGATGAAGGCATGCAAATGGTTGTGAGAAAAATGAAATGATGGGTAAAAAGGAATGATGGTGGTTGGTTCGTGTGAAATGATGGCATAAGATTTCGATATCCCCCCCCCCAACTACGGCTAAAATAGTGACTTTAAGTGAATGATAATAATGAATCGGTATCTTCTCATTAGCCATAGTTCAATTGTATTTACATATAAAGTTTACATACCTCATCTTTACCTTTGATTCGCACTTCAAAAAATATAGTGCCTGTTCATAATAGATCTGCAGTAACCATGGGAGAGACTTTGGATTTATTAGAGAAATTGTATCAAGGGTTTGTTTAATTATGAGAGAAGGTCGTGAAAGGACAAAATGTAGTATGAAAATAGGAGAAGTGAGAGAGAAAGAGATGAAGTAGATGTTTTTATTGACAGGGAATGCTGAGAAAGTGATGTTTCAGCAACAGAAAAGAATGGAAAAATGTTTGTTGAAGAGTGATGTTTTAACAATGGAAAATATTGCTGAAGAAATGGTGTTTCAACAGTGGGGAAAAAAGGCAAAATATTGTTGAACAGTGGTGTTTCAGTGATGGGGAAAAAAATGAAATATTGTTGAACAGTGGTGTTTCAGCAACGGGAAAAAAATGAAATATTGTTGAACAGTGGTGTTTCAATAATGGGGAAAAAAATGGGGAAAATGAGGAAAATGTTGTTGATTAGTGGTGTTTCAGCAATGGGAAAATGAGGGAAAGTGTTGTTGATCAGTGGTGTTTCAATAATGGGGAAAATGAGGGCAAATGTTGTTGATCAGTGGTGTTTCAACAATGGGGAAAATGAGGGAAAATGTTGTTGATCAGTGGTGTTTCAGCAATGGGGAAAATGAGGGAAGAGGGGATGGAAAGGAAAGAAAATAAAGAAGGATGAATGATGGGAATGTTGAATGGGAAGTGAGGGTGAATGGATTGAAGAAAGAGGGAGCAATGCTTCACAAAATGAAGCTTGGATCTGCTTGTAGTAAGATTGTCCTTTCTTGGTAGGCTTGAGGATCTGCAAAAGAATCAATTGTAACATGTCATTCTTGATAGGGATTATTAGTAAAAGAAATTTAATCTAATACTAAAGAAATTAAATTCAGAAAAACTAATTGCAATGAGGGGCAGGAGGCTCCTCTAAAAAGAGATAATGTGAATCTACCACACATGTGGCCTTAAAATCTTCTTTGAAAATGGGGCACTGGTACAGACGGAGCCGATGACCATTCACTAATAACGGTGTTTTAGAGTCATCAATTGTGAGGAGCCTTACTGTTCCATTGGGGAAAACAGTGTCCACTTCGTAAGGTCCTAGCCATCTTGTACGTAGTTTCCCTTGAAATTCTTTAAACCGAGAATCATACAGTAAAGCCCAATTACCTTTTTGGAATTGCTTATGCTTGATGGTTTTATCATGCCATTTTGTTCTTTGTTGTTGAATCATGGTTGTCTGATGAATGACATCTAGTCTTTTTTCATCCAATTCATTAAGTTGCTGCAACCTGGCTATTTGTGCATTAGTCAAATCAAGGTTAACAACTAAAGCGATCCTTAAGGTTTTGATTTCAAATTCCACAGGAAAGACAACACTTTTTCCATAAACTAATTCATAGGGGGAGAATCTTGTAGTATTTCTCTAGGTAGTTCTGTAAGCCCATAATGCTTCAGGGAGCCTGTGAGACCAATCTTTTCTGTTTTCCTTCACTGTTTTTGTGAGAATGGCTTCTATTACTTTGTTTGTGCTTTCCACCTATCCATTGGCTTGGGGGTGGTATGGTGTAGTCATTCTATGATGAATATGATATTTTTTAAGGGTGGCTTTAAAACCATGAGAAGTGAAAGGAGGTCCTCCATCTGTGACTAATTCTCTAGGCACTCCAAATCTGATAAAGATATCTTCAAATAAAAAATCTAGAACTGCTTCTTCAATAGCTCTATGGAGTGCTTTAGCCTTGACCCATTTGGTCATATAATCTGTACAGACCACTATATAAACTTTTTGATTGGATGGAGGGTTAATGGATCCTACAAAGTCTAAGGCCCATCTTTCAAATGGTTCGAGTACTACCTGGGAATTTAATGACATTTCATATGTATGATGAGGTTGACCCATTCTTTGATAGCTATCACAGGCCGGAACATACTTCTTTGCATCTTTAAAAAGTGAGAGCCAATAATAACCCATCCTGAGAATTTTATGTGTTGTTCTCTTATCAGCAAAATGCCCTCCACAAGGGCCATCATGACAAGCTTTTAGTAAATCATAAACCTCATCTTCTCTAATTCATCTTCGAATTTCTTGATCAAATTCTGTGTGGAAAAGACACCCACTTATCCAGCCATACCGAGCACTTTGTTGAATTATTCTTCTTTTCTCTCTGTGGGATAGGTGTGGTGGTAACTTCCCTGCAACCAAGTAGTTAGCGATGTCTGCATACCATGGTGAGTGAGCAGATACTGCAAATAGATATTCATCAGGAAAGGAATCATCTACTGGAGTATTATCATCAGGTGTTAACCGAGAAAGGAAATCAGCAACTACATTTTCTTTTTCTGGTCTATCTACAATTGTAATATCAAATTCTTGTAATAATAGTAGCCATATGGTGACTCGAGCATTTGTGACAGGTTTGTTCATTAAATATTTGATAGCTGAGTGATCAATATGGACAAAAGTAGAGTAGACAGTAATGTAATGTCGAAATTTATTAATAGCATAGATAACTACTAAGAATTCATTTTCGGTAACTATATAGTTAAGTTCAACATGAGTCATATTCTTGCTAATGAAGTAAATAGCATAAGGGAGATGATTTTCTTCTTGTCCCAAGACAACTCCTACTGTAGTATCTGAAGCATCAGAGGATATATGAAAGGGAAGTGTTCAATCAGGTCCTCTTAGAATAGGAGCTATAGATAACTGATGTTTGAGTGTATCAAATGCTTCGTGGCAAAGATTAGTCCACTTGAATTCAACATTTTTCATAAGTAGCACAAATAGAGGAGAAGCTATTTTGAAAAAAAAAATGATAAATCTTCTATAGTATCCAGCGTGTCCTAGGAAACTTCTCACATCTGTTTGGGTTTTGGGAATAGGAAGGTCTTTAATGACTTGTATCTTGGATGGATCCACCTGAAGTCCTTGAGATGAAATAAAATGTCCAAGTACTACTCCCTCACTCATCATCATATGACATTTTTCTNTGCTTAAGGAGAGGTGGGCTTGTATACATCGTTTAAGTACTTTCTCAAGGTTTTGTAGTGCTTCCTCAAAAGAGACACCATAAGGGGTAAAATCATCCATAAAAATTTCCATAGAGTCATTAATCATATCAGAAAAGATTCCTATAACTACTCTTTGAAAGGTTGCTGGTGCATTACATAGTCCAAATGGGAGGAATCTATAAGCAAACGTTCTCCATGGGCTAGTAAAAGTGGTCTTATATTGGTCTTGGGGTGCAATTTTGATCTGATTATACCCACTGAAACCATCTAAGAAGGAGAAGAATTTCTTCCCTGACAAACTATCTAACACCTGATCAATGAATGGTAATGGAAAGTGATCTTTTTGAGTGGCTTTATTTAAGGCTCTATAGTCTACACATACTCTCCATTTTCCATTTTTCTTAGGAACTATTACCAACAGGGAAACCCATTCGTTGTCCGATATAGGATATATAAACCCTGCATTAAGCAATTTTTGAAGTTCCTCCTTAAGAATTTCTCTTAAATTAGGGTTCATTCGTCGTTGAGATTGGTAGATCGGTCGACAATCTTCCTTGATATAGATACAATGAGTACATAATTC
>ML782228.1:327416-355211 GCA_009831015.1 Picea engelmannii | reverse complement strand
TTTTTTTCTTTATACATGAATTTAGAAGTGTACATAGTGAATTATGGAATGAATTTCACAAAACCATTATATATTTGAATAGTTTTTTTCTTTATACATGAATTTAGAAGTGTACATAGTGAATTATGGGATTCATAGATTTTCTTTATTTTAAATCAACATACATAATTGTTGAACAATAAGGAGTTGGGTTGACAGCTACTTATATTTGACTTATTATAATGTGTGGTATGTGTATATTTTTAAGTATTTTTATAGAATTATTTATTATGATATTTATAAAAAAATTTATTATATTTAAATTAAAATTAATATAACAATTTTTATTTTTATTTAATTTATTGTATATTTAATTACTAGATTTACAATTATTATGTTAGGGATATTTTCTTGGTTAAATGTGTATTAGTATGTATTTCCTCTTAACTCATGTTAGGGATATTTGCTTGGTTAAATGTGTATTAGTATGTATTTCCTCTTAACTCATGTTAGGGTTATACTATCATGTTGCCTAAAACACAATGTATAGTCTCATTTGATTTTGTATGTTTAATCATAGATAGGATTAAAGATATATTTGTTCTATTTTTTTTTCTTCTCAAAATAGGGATGAGCATAAACAATGATGGGACAAAGTCGGCAAATTCTTTTAATGTGCACTTAACCTTAATTTAGAACATGACTATGCAATGGAATAATAGCTTGGTGATTTCTCATCTCATGATTGAAAGTATGTTCTTTATAATCTCATTTACAAGTAGTTGTAAAAGAATTAATAGAAAATGTGTCCAATAGCACCACAAAGAATAGTGCAACCTTAAGTTGAGACACTCCTATTCTCTCATCTATGTTTCTCCACTTCTTTTTATCAATGTTTTAGTAC
Source organism: Picea engelmannii (assembly GCA_009831015.1). NCBI lineage: Eukaryota > Viridiplantae > Streptophyta > Pinopsida > Pinales > Pinaceae > Picea > Picea engelmannii. Next base: position 354,328 of record ML782228.1, on the reverse strand, counting down.
CTTATAAGACTAGCCTCGTAACACATTATTTCTCTACATTTAGTTTATGGTTCTAGTTACTCGACAATCATGGCTAATTTAATATTCTCCAACAAGGACATATCCCTCACATATGGTTTTCCATGTAATAGGAAATCAAATAGACATGCTTGTCATATGATTACAATACATGATTATGTGGACCTCAAGGATAAGATCTTATAGGAATGCATTACGATGGTCAAAACATCCATTGGAATCCCTACAGTCATGCACATCAAGTGGGAACAAAAAAAAAGATTAGTCAATAAGTGTTTTTGTTCTTAAATGAAGATAAGTATTCAAGAAAAGTGGTATAGACCACATACAAACATTCAAAAAAATCAAAGTAAGTTGTGATTAAGTCAATCCTTTATTTTTGTAATCTTCCACGCATTGAACTTGAAATTAATCACATATTAGGAAACTCTATATTAAATGATTGAAAAATGTTATGATCACATGTTAGGCATTATGACACCAACCACTGACCCTCCATTTAACATTGAGAAACAAATTCAAGGGTCACAACAAGAAGTTAGCTAGTGTCTAGAAGTTGCAAAAGGAATTTTGTCAATATCACGAGTAAAATCACCTACTAGAACAATGTCAATTGTAAAATGTGAATCCTCCACAATAGAATTTGTGATATTCTAACTAAGCATGTATTTCAAAAATATGTAATATATAAACTTTTTTGTTTCATTTACATATTTGGAATGCAATCAATGAAACTCCTTGTGTGTTCATAATGGTAAAGACATGACTCATTAAAATAGTTATATTATTTAACATGTTTTTTTTTTACATACTATATTGTCCACCTAGATAGATAAGTGTATGGGAAAACATGTTGCATTATTTATTTATTTATCACAATCTTGCTTTTGACACACATTTTTTCTTTAACATGGCATAGTCTCACCTTATAGATAAACATGCAATGGAATCACAGTGATAATATGACTCATCATAACATGTTGTATCATTTAACATGCTATATTCTCCACCTAAATAGAAAAATATATAGAAAAACATATTGCATTGTTTATCACAATCGTTGTTTTTGACATACCTTTTTTTCTTCAACATGTTAGAGTCTCCCCTTATAGATAAACATATAATAAGATCACAATAGAAATATGGATTATCACAACATATTATATTCTTTAACATGTTTTTTTTTAACATATTATAATCTTTAATTAAATAAAATATATATATTGAAAAACATGTTAGCATTATTTCTTTGTTTATCACAATCATGACACATTTTTTTTCTTAACATGTCATAATGTCATCTATGACCCATTATAAACAAACATGTAATGGAATGACATAGTGTTCAAACCTAGTACACAAACATGTCGTAGAGATTATAGGCATGAAATGCTAGGATAACATGGTACACAAACGTATGGAAGAGATTATAGGCATCACAAGTGCATTAATGGATTCTTGTTGGTTTGTGATTACATGAATAACGTGCAAGCCTTTTCAGCATTAGATGCTCACGACGGCCGTGCATTCTTCTAGATGGGTGGTGGGCCAACCTCATGATAGATTTCCACGTTTATGGTGTTTAACAGTTAGTCATTTTGATAGTACAAATTGGGCCCTACATACGAAGAGTATTTAACATTATCTGCTCACTAGGGCCATGCATTCTGTAAGACGTCCGTGGCGATGTGATGATTGAACGCACCACACGACTACATCAACACATGAATAATGGGTGAGAAAAAAAAGTTACATTCGCTTAGATATAGGTTAAACATTAGATTCCAAAAGTATTACACAATTTTGAACTTTTCAAAGATGGTGTGAGAATTATAAGTCTAAATTTTTAGTAGGGATTATTAGTAACCGATTTGCATCGATTTATAGGTTTTGCATCATTAGTAATATGTTTTCTTAACCAAATGTTTCGAGATTTTTATAACTCTTCAAATCCAATTTAGTATATATTTTAATTCTTGCAATATGTATATAAATAGTTGTTTGAGATCATATTATTATTTCATATTCTTTTATATTATTTTTTTTTATGGGGTTTCATATGTTATTGAATGTTATTGACAACTTGTTGACGTGGGAAAAATCGCTCTTTGTTAAGAGCAGGTTTTACTTTCGATAAGAAGTCCTAATTAGACCTCTCACTGTTTGGAATAGGGAATCCATCCAGATTCTGGCCCGACAACTATTTCTCGTTTGGAGTTTGTCGGTTGCAGTCTGGTCCATCGACGAAAGTTTCTAAGCTAAGGAATGCAATGCAATTAATCTAAGATGCATGCCTCCGGAAGAAACTAAAGTAACCATAAAGTAAACATAGAACCAATCATGCTCATGTCAATGGCTCGATAAATATTTCACACGAAGCAAAGACAAGAACATGAATAAATAACTGTAAACACAAAGTAGTCTAGCATTTAAATCATTATTTACGGTTCTACACCCACGAATTTACACAAATATTCTCTGAATAACACAAATATTTTGGACTTTTCCTCCACAATTGTTTTTGGCTCACTTCTAAGATTTTGTTTCCGGGTTTGAATAATCGATCTGTATGTTCGTATCTTTTATGTCCCGGTTTCCAGAATTTTATTGTATCTATTGTCTGATATGAATCTTATAGTGGTACGATATTTGTTTCTTCCTCTTACACCTTAAATGTAATTTTCTTGACATGTCACAGTTTTCTGCAAAATGCCAACCTGAAAAGTTAACGCTTTTGGAAAATGGGATGGATCTGAAAAGGACACTACACTACGACAATCAATTAACCTACTGTCTATAAACACGAAAAATTAAAAACTACATAATATACTATTTCACTTTTTCAAAAAATGGATCTGAAAAGGACACTACACTACGACAATCAATTAACCTATTGTCAATAAACACGAAAAATTAAAAACTACAAAATATACTATTTCACTTTTTCAAAAAACTATTAAGTAAATAGCATTTGCACATTTTATTTACTCGCTATTATTTTTTCCAACAAAATATCATTTACTATGCATATGTTCTACCTAACATACAACTTCAACATAATAAGAAATTTTGTTGTATTTTCCCAAAACTTTTAAAATGAAAATGCACTTATAATGTGAATAGCCTTTACACATTTTCTTAATGGTGAGGATTAACACAATTGATCATGATTAATGTAGCTATTTTTTTTTTTAATTTTAATTTTAATAAATATAAATCTACAATTTCAAAAAATACTTAAATATGATATCATTCACACACATTTCTTAATCTTGTATTATTTTTCAACAAATTTGATAACATTTCCCAACAAAATACCAAATACTAAGCATTATAGTAGGATAATATTTTATCTCAAGCTATTCAAATAGAATGAATTCCACAAAACCATTGCATATTTGAATAGTTTTTTTTCTTTATACATGAATTTAGAAGTGTACATAGTGAATTATGGAATGAATTTCACAAAACCATTGTATATTAGAATAGTTTTTTTCTTTATACATGAATTTAGAAGTGTATATAGTGAATTATGGGATTCATAGATTTTCTTTATTTTAAATTAACAAACATAATTGTTAAACAATAAGGAGTTGGGTTGACAGCTACTTATATCTTTGACTTATTATAATGTGTGGTATTTTGGTATTTGTATAATTTTAAGTATTTTTATAAAATTATTTATTATGATATTTATAAAAAATATATATATAATTTTTTTTATTATATTTAAATTAAAATTAATATAACAATTTTTTTTTATTTTAATTTATTGTATATTTAATTACTAGATTTACAATTACTATGTTAGGGATATTTGCTTGGTTAAATGTGTATGACTATGTATTTCCTCTCATTATAACTCATGTTAGGGTTATACTAACAACAATACTAGTTTTGTTGCCTAAAACGCAATGTATAGTCTCATTTGATTTTGTATGTTTAATCATAGATAGGATTAAAGATGTATTTGTTCTATTTTTTTTCTTCTCAAAATAGGGATGAGCATAAACAATGATGGGACAAAGTTGGCAAATTCTTTTAATATGCACTTAACCTTAATTTAGAACATGACTATGCAATGCAAGAATAGCTTGGTGAATTCTCATCTCATGATTGAAAGTATGTTCTTTATAATCTCATTTACAAGTAGTTGTAAAAGAATTAATAGAAAATGTATCCAATAGCACCACAAAGAATAGTGCCACCTTAGGTTGAGACACTCCTATTCTCTCATCTATGTTTCTCCACTTTTTTTTTATCAATGTTTTAGTACCTTATAAGACTAGCCTCGTAACACATTATTTCTCTGCATTTAGTTTATGATTCTAGTTACTCGACAATCATGGCTAATTTAATATTCTCCAACAAGGACATATCCCTCACATATGGCTTTCCATATAATAGGAAATCAAATAGACATGCTTGTCATATGATTACAATACATGATTATGTGGACCTCAAGGATAAGATCTTATAGGAATGGAGCACGATGGTCAAAACATCCATTGGAATCCCTACAGTCATGCATATCAAGTGAGAACAAGAAACAAGATTAGTCAATACGTGTTTTTGTTCTTAAATGAAGATAAGTATTCAAGAAAAGTGGTATAGAGCACATACAAACATCCAAAAAAATCAAAGTAAGTTGTGACTAAGTCAATCCTTTATTTTTGTAATCTTCCACACATTGAACTTGAAATTAATCACATATTAGGAAACTCTATATTAAATGATTGAAAAATGGTATGATCATGATGTAGGAGCATCTCCCACGTCAAGTGAGCCAGCGCGGAATGCAGGTGGACAGCTAGACGAGCCGACACAAATTTTGAAAACACATTGAAACTATTGCGCGAACATTAATGAGGAGATTTAATGAAGCGCCTTTGTATATTGTATCGGACCTTGAGCCTTTAAGCTCTTGTCCTTAGTAGATAGGATGCATTTAAACTAGTTAATGCAGGTAGATAGGATTTTAATTCTAGATTAGACAGTTTAGAAAGAAGGAGGGAAAATGGATATAGACACCCTCATTGTACATTGTAACATAGAATGCATGATTATTGAAGCGAGAAGAGCACAGGAGAATAGCATAGAGCTGTAGAAGAACATCCATGTATAGATCTTGAATTAATAGAAGAAGTTGATTCAAATCCATGGTTTTGTGTCTGTTCTCTGTGTGTTGATGTTAAGTGATGTGCTTATGAGTGTTTGTTTTTCTGTCATGCATTTGCTTTATTACTGTGTATGTGATTTCATGTTTGAGTTTGAAATCTGAGGGGAAGAAGAAATGAGTTTCAATTGTTTCTCTACCTGAGTGAGGATTCCTGCAAGGAGTGCAGTCGAAAACGTCCGCAAGGAGTGCGTTGACGGAGGCTCGGGTAGTTTAACTCTTGTTCTCGTTCACCCAGAAGTGAATGTGGGTTACTGGAGGCGTGCCAGGGGTGCGCAGGCTAAGGGAGAGTCTCAGTTGTGAGTCTGGGCAGAAGCTTTGAAGGACTGTTGTTGCATGTGTGCGTAGAGTCGAAAGAACTCAACACTTGGAGGTGTTTGAGAACTGTCGCAAGGAGTGCTTGCAACGACCCTCTTTGAGGTTGAAAGTGTGAGAAAGCTCAGGAGGGATAAGGCTTTCAAGATCGTCGAAGAGAAGCACTGAAAGTTTGTGTCGTGGAGCATTTAAAAACAAACATTGAACAGTCGCACTGTAGGTGGACAAGTTCCGCTAAGGGATACTTGATTATTTTCAAGAAATCCTCAAGGAGGAAAAAATTGACGGTTAGGATCTTGTGGAGGGGATTCGTGAAAAATTCGCCAGCCGTCAGATCCACTAGAGTAACCAAGAGGTTAAGCTCGGGAGGATCGAGAGTCGTAGGATCGTTGTTGGGTTTCTCGCCAGCCGTTCGATCAGGCAGAAGTTGCACTGGGGTTAAATCCGACAGAGCAGAGGAAAGTCCCGGAGAGGCATCAGGATATTGGAGCATCGGGGTTTCAGGAGTTAAGAGACTCGAGACCTTTCAAGTCTCGAAACACCGAGGAAGTCCTAGCCATGGATCTCAGGGCATACACGCGTTGGAAGATCCAAGAGGGGTCGGGGTTCAGCATTTCGGGAATTCCAGGGACAAAGAAATCATTACATCAGGAATCATGATCTCGCGATGTCCGAAAAGGCGATGAGGTGATATTGACATGGAAGAGTCAACCCTCACATGCATTGGGAATCAGTGTTTTGTGATTCTTGGGAACCATAGCAGCGGGAATCACGAAATTCCGAAACGCGATTTCCCGACAGGCTAACAGTGTGGGGCCACAGCGGAATTAGTGGAGGATAGGTGGCACACGGTATCGGGGTTTGAGAAAAGGTAAGTCCCGAAAACTTGGTATAAGGATTCACGATCCCGCGAAGTCTGAGGTCCTGACAAGGAAGTCAACCATCGACGTTTGGGTCATCGGGATATCGAGGATCTTGGTGACAAGGTGTTTATGCAATTTGAAATCGCGAACTGCGAAACCCCGATGGGAATGTGACTGCGGTCATATAAGGAGCGGTCGCGTGGTCAAAAGGATTAGCCCGGGAGGCTAAGGCAGTAGGGGTGTATCGGGGATCTAAGATTTGTGAGGCGAGTTGTTGTGGACATCGCAAATGCCGAAATCCCGATAGGAGGAACCCCGATAGCAAGGTAAAAGGTCAGCGTTGACTCGAGTCGGAGTTCGGACAATTGCGAGACACAAAACACTCGACCACAAGACTCACGAAATCGCGAAGTCCGATTTCCCGATCGTCAAGGGAGATCTTTTGGAGAACTGTTGTGGGTGTGGAAAATTCCCAATAGGGAATTAGAAAAGATTTTCAGTTCTTCAGGCCGAGGAAGGAGGAGGTCCTGTGAGTGGACGTGTCCTGCGGGGCGCGCCTGCGTCAGTTTGGTATCAGAGCATAGAAAGCGTCTTTTCTTTCTGTAGCAGAGAAAGAGAATTTACCATGCCGCCCAGGAGAAGGGACGCGTAGTCACCCGATCTAGAGGATAGGTAAGTACAGAGAAGGAGAGGAAGGAAGATGGCAGATCTAGCCATAGAAAGACAAATGCGTGATCTCCGAGCAAGACTTGAAGACATGGAGACAGCGCAAAGACTCACAGCCAGTGCAGGGGATCTGAGTGATTTCGATAGTGAAATAGAGGCTGAGCGCGAGGAAGAAGTTGCAGCCGAGGATGCAGCCAATGAACGTCTAATCAAAGCTATTGCACGGATGGGTGCAAAAACGAAGATGGACATTCTAGTTTATGAGGGGAATCTGGATGCGGAAGAACTTCTAGATTGGATTAGAGCTCTGGATACATACTTCGATTATGAAGATGTCAAAGAGGATAAGAAAGTCAAGCATGTTGTCACGAGATTGAAGGGACACACAGCATTGTGGTGGGACGAACTACAAGCAGATAGACACTACAAGGGCAAGTAGAAAATTAAAAGTTGGGATCGAATGATTGCAAAGATGAAGGCAAAGTTCATCCCCAGGGACTATCAAATCACTCTGTTAAGGAGAATGCCGAACCTGAGACAGAAGTTGATGACAGTGAAGGAATACACTGAGGAATTCTATTGACTGAACATCAGGGCAGGTCATCGGGAGAGCGATGATGAAAAAGTTGCCAGGTATATGAATGGCCTGAGATACGATATCCAGGATGAGATGAGTATGGAAACCATCCGAACGGTAGAGGATGCTTATCAATTTTCTCTGAAAGTGGAAGAGAAGCTGATCCGTAAGCAAGGTCAGCGAGGCCGAGGCAGGAGTCAGCCCAAATGAAAATCGGTTGCCCAAGATAAATACCAAAAGCCCAAGGACGACTGGAAAAAGGCTCAGAATAGAACCGAGAGAGGTGGAAGTTCACAGTGAGGCCAGCACGCTGAACAGAGAGGGCAGCATACAGAGCAGAGAGGAGGATATGCTGACAACAACATGTTTCCTCGTACCAGAGGTAGAGGAAGAGGAAGAGGTGGAGTAATCACATGCTTCACATGAGGGAAGAATGGACACAAGTCTTATGAGTGTCCAGAGAAAAACAAGGACATTGGAGAAGCTCACATCACCGAGGCACAAAGGCGGGATGTTGAAGTCGAAGACGTAGAAGGCGGAAGATCGCTCATGATGCGAAAAGTCCTTTTGGCACCCGAGAAAGAGGTGGAAAGTTCAGTCCAAAGGACCAGACTTTTTAGGACTGCTTGCAAGACCAAGGATAGGGTATGCAAGGTCATTGTAGACAGTGGTAGCACGGACAATCTCGTTTCTACAGAAATGGTAGAGAAGCTGGAGTTGGAGATGAGTGATCACCCGAATCCATACAGAGTTTCATGGCTACAGAAGGGACATCAGGTAAATGTCACTAAACAATGTTTAGTTGAATTCAAAATAGGAGGGTATAATGATAAAATACTCTGTGATGTTATTCCTATGGATGTTTGTCATTTATTGCTAGGCAGACCATGGCAATATGACAGGAACGTAATTCATGATGGGAAGATGAATACGTATACTCTAGAGAAGAATGGGAGGACACACATGTTGCTTCCAATAAAAGATAAGGAGGTAAAACCAGAAGGGAGAAATACTGTACTCCTCATGAGTGGGAAGGAGCTTCTTACGGAGGTGAAGAAGAAAGAAGATCCACAATTCTTTGTGGTCAGGAAACCAAGGATCGTTTTGACTAGCACGAGAGTAGACGATTTTCCAGGAGAAATTCAGGAACTACTAGAAGAGTTCATTGACATCGTGGTGGATGAATTACCTCATTCGTTGCCACCGATGAGGAGTGTGAGTCATCATATAGACCTCATACCAGGAGCTAGTTTGCCGAATAAAGCCACATACAGGTTGACGCCGCAAGAAAATGAAGAGGTCAAGAAGCAGGTCCAGGAGTTGCTAGACAAAGGATTGGTCAGGGAAAGTTTGAGCCCATGTGCCGTTCCAATGGTACTCAGTCCAAAAAAAGATGGAGGTTGGAGAATGTGTACCGACTCAAGAGCCATCAAAAAGATAACCATCAGGTACAGGTTTCCATTGCCGCGGATGGACAATTTAATGGATTGCTTGAGCAGAGCAAAATACTTTTCAAAGGTTGATCTGAAAAGCGGATATCACCAGATTCCATGAGGGAAGGTGATGAGTGGAAGACGACCTTCAAAACCAACGAAGGGTTGTATGAATGGCTAGTCATGTCGTTTGGCTTGAAAAATGCACCGAGTACCTTTATGAGGTTGATGAATGAAGTCCTGAGGGAATTCATTGGGAAGTTTGTCATTGTGTATCTAGATGACATATTAATTTTGAGCAAGACAAAGGCAGAACATCTGAAGCATTTAGCTACAGTAATGAAGAAGCTACAGCAAGAGAAGATGTTGATTAACATGAGGAAATCTTCATTTATGAAGAAAGAACTCATTTACTTGGGATTTATTATATCTGCGAATGAATTGAAGATGGACCCAGATAAGGTGGAGGTAATTAAAAATTGGCCATCACCGAGAAATATTTTTGAGGTGAGGAGTTTTCATGGACTGGCTAGTTTCTACCGGAAGTTCATCAGAAATTTCAGTGGGATTAGCACAGCGATGATGGATACAGTGAAGAAAAGACATAAATCTTTTCACTGGACTGAAGAGGCGGAGAAAAGTTTCAAATTGTTGAAACGGAAGATCACGGAACAACCGGTTCTGGTGTTGCCGGATTTCCAAAAGACATTTCAAGTAAAATGTGATGCAAGCGGGTTTGCCATAGGAGCGATCTTGAGTCAGGAGGACAGACCGATTGCATATTCCAGTGAGAAGTTGAATGAGGCAAAAGAAAAGTACTCCACATATGATAAGGAATTCTATGCCATCATACATGCATTGAAAAAATGGAGGCACTATTTGATTCCAAAGAAATTTGTTTTATATAGTGATAACCATGCATTACAATTTGTGACTCAACAGGAGAAGTTGAATTAGAGGCATGTTAAGTGGGTTGAATACATGCAAAATTTCACTTTTGTAATTAAGCATATTTCGGGTACTGCTAACAAAGTGGCTGATGCTTTGAGCAGGAAATGTTTGTTGATGCAGAAGTTCAAAGTCAAGACGTTAGGCTTTGATGATCTCAGGGACATGTATGCAAATGATCAGGATTTTAAGGAAGCATATGAAGCAGCTGAGAACCCAGTTCTCAGAGACAAAAGCAAGTGGATAGAGTACGTGATCCAGGAAGGGTCGTTGTTTAAGGGCAATCAATTGTGTATTCCAAATTGCTCCATGAGGGAGAATCTGTTAAAGGAGAAACATAGCAGAGGATTGGCCGAACACTTCGGTCATGATAAGACTTTTGCGAAGCTGAGCGAGTCATACTTTTGGCCAGGGATGCGGTCAGAGGTCAAGAGGTTTGTAAACAGATGTAGAATTTGCCAGCATTCAAAGGGAAGAAAGCAGAATGCAGGATTCTATCAACCATTACCCATACCCGAGAGGCCGTGGGATGAAATCAGCATGGATTTCGTATTGGGATTGCCAAGGACGCTAAGAGGATTTGATAGGTTTTCCAGGATGGCATATTTTATCCCATGCCAGAAAACCAGTGATGCGACTCACATCGCGAATCTATTTTTCAAAGAGGTCGTTCGACTTCACGGCTTACCCAGAAGTATAGTTTCGGACAAAGATACAAAGTTCGTGGGACATTTCTGGAGGACACTGTGGAAGAGGATGGGGACTAACTTGATGTTTAGTTCTACCTATCATCCTCAGATGGATGGGAAAACAAAAGTGGTGAACAGAGAGACCTGCTGAGAAGCTTGGTGACAGAGCACCACAGCCAGTGGGGTAGTATATTGCCGCAGGCAGAGTTCGCATATAATGACTCAGTGAACAGGAGCACAGGCCAAAGTCCATTTTAGATTGTGTATGGCATGTAGTCGAGAGGAGTTTCTGAATTAAGAGATTCGGAACAGACTGCGACTAGGAGCGCAAGTGCCGAAGAGTTCGCAGAGGCGATGAAAGAACTTCACAGCCAGGTGAAGCAGCGATTGCTAGATTCAAGTCACGAATATAAGCGTAGAGCCGACCAATAGAAGAGACAACTTCAGTTCGAGGTTGGTGAATTATTTCTGGCACATTTGAGGAAAGAGAGGTTCCCAAGGGGAACATACAATAAATTGAAAATGAAGAAAATCGGGCCATGTAAGGTCTTGAAGAAATTGGGGTAAAATGCTTATGAGATCGAGTTACTGGATGGGATTGGAATATCTCCGAAATTCAATGTCACAGATTTATATCCATACAAAGATGGAGAAGCAGAGACTGGAACTGAGCAGCCAGTGATTCAGTGGCAGAAGCAGATGCCAGTTGCAGAGAAGCCACAGATGGAATGCATACTGGACAAGAGAGTGAGTAAGAAGACCAGGCGGAAAGAATACTATGAGTATCTGGTCAAATGGAGGGGCCATCCAGTGGAATATGCCAGCTGGGAGAACGAAGCGGAGATGGAGAAGCATGGACATACCGTGCAGGAGCTCATGGATAGGAGCCATGAAATTTTTCAAGTGAGGGAGTATGATGCAGGAGCATCTCCCATGTCAAGCGAACCAGCGCGGAATGCAGGTGGACAGTTGGACGAGCCGACACAAATTTTGAAAACACATTGAAACTATTGCACGAACATTAATGAGGAGATTTAATGAAGCTCCTTTGTATATTGTATTGGACCTTGAGCCTTTAAGCTCTCGTCCTTAGTAGATAGGAGGCATTTAAACTAGTTAATGTAGGTAGATAGGATTTTAATTCTAGATTAGACAGTTTAGAAAGAAGGAGGGAAAACGGATATAGACACCCTCATTGTACATTGTAACATAGAATGCATGATTATTGAAGTAGGAAGAGCACAGGAGAATAGCAGATAGCTGTAGAAGAACATCCATGTATAGATCTTGAATTAATAGAAGAAGTTGATTCGAATCCATGGTTTTGTGTCAGTTCTCTGTGTGTTGATGTTAAGTGATGTGCTTATGAGTGTTTGTTTTCCTGTCATGGATTTGGTTTATTGATGTGTATCTGATTTCATGTTTGAGTTTGAAATCTGAGGGGAAGAAGAAATGAGTTTCAATTGTTTCTCTACCTGAGTGAGGATTCCTGCAAGGAGTGTAGTCGAAAACGTCCGCAAGGAGTGCGTTGACGAAGGATTAGGTAGTTTAACTCTTGTTCTCATTCACCCAGAAGTGAATGTGGGTTACTGGAGCCATGCCATGGGTGCGCAGGCTAAGGGAGAGTCTTAGTTGTGAGTCTGGGTAGAAGCTTTGAAGGACTGCTGCTGCAGGTGTGCGCAGAGTCGAAAGAACTCAACACTTGGAGGTGTTTGAGAACTGTCGGAAGGAGTGCGTGCAAGGACCATCTTTGAGGTTGAAAGTGTGAGAAAACTCAGGAGGGATAAGGCTTTCAAGCTCGTCGAAGAGAAACAATGAAAGTTTGTGCCGTGGAGCATTTAAAAATAGACGTTGCACAGTCGCACTGCAGGTGGACAACTTCCGCGGAGGGATACTTGATTATTTTCAAGAAATCCTCAAGGAGGAAGAAATTGACGGTTAGGATCTCGTGGAGGGGATTCGTGAAAAATCTGCCAGCCGTCAGATCCACCAGAGTAACCAGGAGGTTAAGATCAGGAGGATCGAGAGCCGTAGGATCGTTGTTGGGTTGCCCGCCAGCCGTTCGATCAGGCAGAAGTTGCACTGGGGTTAAGTCCTACAGAGAAGAGGAAAGTCTCGGAGAGGCATCGGGATATTGGAGCATCGGGGTTTCAAGAGTCAAGAGACTCAAGACCTTTCAAGTCTCGAAACACCGAGGAAGTCCTAGCCGTGGATCTCAGGGCAGACACGCGTCAGAAGATCCCAGAGGGGTTTCGACATTTCAGGAATTCTGGGGACAAAGAAATCGTTACATCAGGAATCACGATCTTGCGATGTCTGAAAAGGCAATGAGGGGATAGTGACGTGGAAGAGTCAACCCTCACGTGCATTGGGAATTGACGTTTTGTGATTCTTGGGAACCATAGCAGCGAGAATCGCGAAATTCCGAAACGCGATTTCCCGACAGGCTAACAGTGTGGGGCCATAGCAGAATTAGTGGAGGACAGGTGGTGCACCGTATCGGGGTTCAGGAAAAGATAAGTCCCAAAAACTTGGTATAAGGATTCGCGATCCCGTGAAGTCCGAGGTCCCGACAAGGAAGTCAACCATCGGTGTTTGGGTCATCGGGATATCGGGGATCTTGGTGACAAGGTGTTTATGCAATGTGAAATCGCGAACCACGAAACCCTGATGGGAATATGACTGCGGTCATATAAGGAGCAGTCGCGTGGACAAAAGGCTTAGCCCGGGAGGCTAAGGAAGCAGGGGTGTATCGGGGATCAGATATTTGTGAGGCGAGTTGTTGTGGACATCGCAAATGCCAAAATCCCAATAGGAGGAACCCCGATAGCAAGGTAAAAGGTCAGCGTTGACTCGCGTCGGAGTTCAGAGAATCACGAGACACAAAACACTCGACCACAAGACTCACGAAATTGCGAAGTCCGATTTCCCGATCGTCAAGGGAGATCTTTTGGAGAACTGATGTGGGTGTGGAAAATTCTCGATAGGGAATTAGAAGATCTTTTCAGTTCTTCGGTCCGAGGAAGGAGGAGGTCCTGTGAGCGGACGTGTCCTGTGGAGCGCGCCTACGTCAGATCACATGTTAGGCATTTTGACACCAACCATTGACCCTCCATTTAACATTGAGAAACAAATTCAAGGGCCACAACAAGAAGTTAGCTAGTGTCTAGAAGTTGCAAAAGGAATTTTGCCAATATCACGAGTAAAATCACCTACTAGAACAATGTCAATTGTAAAATGTGAATCCTCCACAATAGAATTTGTGATATTCTAACTAAGCATGTATTTCAAAAATATGTAATATATAAACTTTTTTGTTTCATTTACATATTTGGAATGAAATCAATGCAACTCTTTGTGTGTTCACAATGGTAAAGATATGACTCATTACAATAGTTATATTATTTAACATGTTTTTTTTTACATGCTATATTGTCCACCTAGATAGATAAGTGTATGGGAAAACATGTTGCATTATTTATTTATTTATCACAATCGTTGCTTTTGACACACATTTTTTCTTTAACATGTCATATTCTCACCTTATAGATAAACATGCAATGGAATCACAATGGTAGTATGACTCATCATAACATGTATCATTTAACATTCTATATTCTCCACCTAAATAGAAAAATGTATAGAAAAACATATTGCATTGTTTATCACAATCGTTGTTTTTGACATACCTTTTTTTCTTCAACATGTTAGAGTTTCCCCTTATAGATAAAAATATAATAAGATCACAATAGAAATATGGATTATCACAACATATTATATTCTTTAACATGTTTTTTTTAACATATTATAATCTTTAATTAAATAAAAAATATATATGAAAAAACATGTTAGCATTATTTCTTTGTTTATCACAATCCTGTCACATTTTTTTTCTTAACATGTCATAATGTCATCTATGACCCATTATAAACAAACATGTAATGGAATGACATAGTGTTCAAACCTAGTACACAAACATGTGGTAGAGATTATAAGCATGAAATGCTAGGATAACATGGTACACAAACGTATGGAAGAGATTATAGGCATCAAAAGTGCATTAATGGATTCTTGTTGGTTTGTGATGACATGAATAACGTGCAAGCCTTTTCAGCATTAGATGCTCACGACGGCTGTGCATTCTTCTAGATGGGTGGTGGGCCAACCTCATGATAGATTTCCACGTTGATGGTGTTTAAAAGTTAGTCATTTTGATAGTACAAATTGGGCCCTACATGCGAAGAGTATTTAACATTATCTGCTCACGAGGGCCATGCATTCTGTAAGACGTCTGTGGCGATGTGATGATTGAACGCACCGCACGACTACATCAACATGTGAATAGTGGGTGAGAAAAAGTTGCATTCGCTTAGATATAGGTTAAACATTAGATTCCAAAAGTATTACACAATTTTGAACTTTTCAAAGATGGTGTGAGAATTATAATTCTAAATTTTTAGTAGGGATTATTAATAACCGATTTGCATCGATTTATAGGTTTTGCATCATTAGTAATATGTTTTCTTAACCAAATGTTTCGATATTTTTATAACTCTTCAAATCCAATTTAGTATATATTTTAATTTTTGCGATATGTATATAAATAGTTGTTTGAGATCATATTATTATTTCATATTCTTTTATATTATTTTTTTATGGGGTTTCATATGTTATTGAATGTTATTGACAACTTGTTGACGTGGGAAAAATCGCTCTTTGTTAACAGCAGGTGTTACTCTCGATAAGAAGTCTCAATCAGACCTCTCACTTTTTGGAATAGGGAATCCATCCAGATTTTGGCCCGGCAACTATTTCTCGTTTGGAGTTTACCGGTCGCAGTATGGTCCATCGACGAAAGTTTCCAAGCTAAGGAATGAAATGCAATTAATCTAATATGCATGCCTCCGGATGAAACTAAAGTAACCATAAAGTAAACATAGAACCAATCATGCTCATGTCAAGGGCTCGATAAATATTTCACATGAAGAAAAGACAAGAACATGAATAAATAACTGTAAACACAAAGTAGTCTAGCATTTAAATCATCATTTACAGTTCTACACCCACGATTTTACACAAATATTCTCTGAATAACAGAAATAAGAATGCATCCATCATACATAAGACTAGTCTACAATATGAAGTACATCCTTACACAACCTAAGTGTTGAGCAAAACACAAAGGACTAGTCCATAATATGTCCAACACGAGAATCAAAGCTCTTCAGAAAATAACTTGGCCAAACATGCTACTCTTCATTAATTGTTTCAGTAATAATACATGAAAATGGTCATGAGGGATTCTCAATTTTAGTTAACACAATAGTTTTAGATCTACAATGTTGAAGAGCCAAAAATCCCTTTACTTGGATACAATCTCCATATTTACTGAAGTTTAGCATGTCTCTTGGCCTTCTGCCTTCCCTCACGACCTTTCATTAACACATGTTTTTCCTTATCCCTTTCGTAATGATGAGAAAACAAGGACAACATGAATGTTTTATAATTTAATGTATGATATTGATCCGGATTATTTTCGGCATGAAATGAGATCGGAGATATAATAAAGAAATGCACAGAGATATCCCAGATATTCAATAATATAACAAAAATATATCATAGATGCAACCATAAACACAGATATACAGTAATACACGATTTCTATTAATGAAATAAATGTACAGAGACTATAAAATACAGAGTGAAAGACTCGATAGAATGGTGGCAGCGTATCTCTAAGAAGAGATGTGACGACTACTCGCCTTCGCAATAAAATGATTACAATGAGGCTCCGAAGGCCAAAAACAAGAATGCCAAAAACCCTAGACATCCAAAAACCTAACCCTAGGAGATGAAGCGCCAAAGTCATGTGGGCCCCGTTTGGGTAAGTTAGTACATCAACTTCCCGGGGTCGTAACTTTTGTATACGATCTCCGTTTTAGGCGTATGATAGCTCGTTGGAAAGGTATCATTGAGGAGATTCATTTTGGTGGCTCAATCATGCCTTCGGTTATCATTGAGAAACTCGATCTCGAAAAACCTTCATTTAGGCCCTCAAAATGGCCCCGAAAGTTAAAACCTGCTAAAAATAGTAAATTGCCAAAATTGCCAGAAAGCTATTTTGAGCCAATCGGAAAAGGTGGGTGGCCACCGATATCCACTTGGATCAATCCTCCCTCCTTAGGAAGAAATGGTCTCCATTGCGTTGAGTTCCCGGGGGAGAGGGAAAAGCGTTTGCTGGATTTGCATCTTGGTGAGCTGCTTGTATTGTTGGAGACATCACGCTGCTTAGTTTGTGGAAGTCTGTCATGAACCTGTTGAAGCTGAGGTTGTTCAACAAGTCGAGCTACATGAGAGGAAGGTGCGCAGAAGGAATCTTTATGCTTTGTTGCAACCTTGTCGACCTGCTTTTGCTGGGTAGCAGGGGGCGAGGATGTAGTGGTTGCAATGTCCTTTTGTTCCCCTTTTGAACAGATTGTGAAGAAGCTGAATTTTGCAGTATGAGATACTACCTTGCGACACTTTTTAGGTGGAACAATAGTTGGAACTACCTCTAGTATTCTGTAGAGATGACCCCCCAAAGTAACAATGAAACTACGGGGTCGAGACTCATAAACAACATGGCATATCCACATATATGGTTGGCCCATGAGAACATCACAGACATCTAGTGGGGCAACATCACATAATACCTCATCCTTGAAGGGTTGGATGTCGTATGAAAATCGACATTGTTGGCTTACACGAAGATCTCGTCCTTGCCGAAGCCACTCGATGTTGTATGGCTGTGGGTGTGGTGTTGTCGACAATCCCAACTGTTTGAGGACCTCTGCTGAGATGAGGTTTTTCTGGCTTCCTCTATCAACAATAAAATGCAGCAGGGTCCCCTTCACCCACATATGTGAATGAAAAAGGTGCTCCCCCTCTTCAGGATCTGTTGGTTCTTCTGGTTGAATTGTTACGGTCACGACAATAGCAGTGGGGTCTACGTCAATGATTCGTCCTTTACCAGTATTTTTATAATCGGATTCTGAATTAGGGTTTGGCTCCTTGTCTTTGATCTCGACCACCAATGACTGTTTTGAGCGACATTCATCGGTGTTGTGCCAGGGGCTTTTGTGGAAATCACACCATTTTCCAATGTCATTATTTGCCTTCCCATGACACTTATTTTCATGTGTCTTGGACTAGTTTTCAAGAGACTGTTTGTTAAGTCCGTCTTTGTCATACTTTGGTTGTTGTGAATTTGCAGACCCGAATTCCCATTTGTTCTAGTGCATAAATTTTTGCTTAATTTTAATAGCATATCAATAAGCAGCACCGAGTGATGAGATGTCCAGAAAATCCATTTCAGTTTGGATGTATCTATGTAGAGCCCCACGGTATTTCAGAACCAAATGTCGTTCAGAGTCTTTGATACCCAACTTGGTGCACAAGGTATGGAAGGTATTGGTGAAATCTGGAACTGCTTGGCCCCTCTCTTGCCGCAGTGTGGTCCATCTCATGTATTGGTCCTCATAGTTGCCTACAAGGTAATATTGTTCCTTTACTGCATCCACAAAAAAATCCCAAGTGGGATCGACCCCATATATTCTAGACTCCTCTGTGGAACTTTTCTCCCAGTAAGTTTCCCACCAATGTTTGACATGAGGGAGAGATTTAAGGAGTGCGAAGGTGATCTTTTATTTGTCGAAAAAATTGTGAACAGAGAAATAACCTTCTAGCAGAGTTAACCATTTTTCTAGGGCTTCTGCATCTATCTGTCCTTCAAATACAGGAATATCAAAATTAACTTGTACCTTGAAAGGTGAGGTGCCTCCAAAGTGGCCTCTTGATGAAGATGTGCCTGATGCTATCGGTGGGCATTTAAGGATGTGGGCAAAATTCTCCATCATTTCGTCCCTCTGGCATGTGAGAGCTTGCTTAAGCAATAGATTGATAGGATCGTCTGCTCCATCATTTTTCTCTTCTTCCACCATTGAGGGTTTCTTGGGTGTGGGAGAGTGGTTGTCTTCAAGAGAGACAAGCTCGAGACCCAACTTGCTATACTCGGACCTCGTCGGGGACATGCATTGAAAAAACGATCAAGAGTAGTTAGCTCTGATACCAATGATCCTGATTATTTTTGGCACGAAATGATATTGGAGATATAATAAAGAAATGCACAGAGATATCACAGATATTCAATAATATAACATAAATATATCAGAGATGCAACCATAAACATATATATACAGTAATACATGATTTCTATTAATGAAATAAATGTACAGAGACTGTAAAATACAGTGAAAGACTCGATTGAATGGTGGCAACTTATCTCTGAGAAGAGATGTGATGACTACTCGCCTTCACAAGAAGATGATTACAATGAGGCTCTAAAGGTATTTTTACAATAAACAGGAATGCCAAAAACCCTAGACATCCAAAAACCTAACCCTAGGAGATGAAGCGCCAAAGTCATGTGAGCCCCGTTTGGGTAAGTTAGTACATCAACTTCTCGGGGTCGTAACTTTTGCATACGATCTCCGTTTTAGGCGTATGATAGATCGTTGGAAAGGTATCGTCGAGGAGATTCATTTTGGGGGATCAATCATGCCTTTGGATATAATTGATAACCTCGATCTCTAAAAACCTTCATTTAGGCCCTCAAAATGGCCCCGGAAGTTAAAGCCTGCTAAAAATAGTAAATTGCCAAAATTGCCAGAAAACTGTTTTGAGCCAGTCGAAAAAGGTGGGTGGCCATCGATATCCACTTGGATCATATATGCAATTACATTTTGAATTTGTCTTTTAGTGTTGGTGGGTCATCATAGATTTCATCCATAGTGTACCCTACCCACCATGAAGACTAGTTTGGACATGGGAAAATCTTCGTTATCCATGTTTGATAGTCAATCATCATGGGACTGAGACCTCCTCTTCAACCATTATAATTTATTTCCATTCTATTTCTCCTTTGTTTTTGCGACAACTGTTGTTTTTTTCCTCTATCGTCTTTGGTTGTAGATCACATTTGTAAGGGTATTGTTGCACACTGGAAGGATTTCCTTGATGTGCGGTGACTGTGCGTTCGTGGTTTTTTTTTCTCTCACATGCTACCTATTTGGATTGTTGGGTGTGTCCTTCCTTTTCCATTGTTATGGTTGAGGTGTTGTGTTATATGTAGCTATTGACATGGTGCGAGATCTTCATCTTGAAAAATGTAAACACTTGGTTGGAAATTTATCAAATCATATAACTGGGAAGTTGTAGATCTTGGAAAAGCATTTCCAATGGTATAAGGAATGCACATAGTGGGTATCTAAGTCAAACGTTATGGCCAAAATACGAAAGGCGGTTTGGTAGGGTCTTGTCCCTATTTTGGAAAAGTTCCCAACAACTCCCCCTTTGTATAGAAGAGAATTTCCCAACAACTCCTCCTTTATGTATTGGAGAGGTTCATGGGAAATCCTCCTTTGTAGATCAGAGAGGTTTGTGGGAACTCCTCTTATGTGTATTAGAGAGTTTGATGGGAACTCCTCC
This sequence comes from Picea engelmannii, assembly GCA_009831015.1. Taxonomy (NCBI): domain Eukaryota; kingdom Viridiplantae; phylum Streptophyta; class Pinopsida; order Pinales; family Pinaceae; genus Picea; species Picea engelmannii. The sequence goes on along the minus strand of ML782228.1, from coordinate 334,118 downwards.
TCTGTATATCAGAGAGGTTCGTGGGAACTCCTCTTATGTGTATTGGAGAGGTTCATGGGAAATCCTTTTTTGTATACTAGAGAAGTTCTCAACAAATTCTCTGAAAGAAGACAAATCAAAAAAATTCTAAGTGTCTTTTTTTCCTGCAAGAAACAACAAGAGCTTGAGTTCAGAAGTCCATAACTTTCTCATACGATGTTTGATTGAGGCATTGTTTTTTGCAATGCATAGAACACAAGGAAGATATTCTAGTGAGAGACCTTGCAACTTCATTCAAGCATTCAAGTAGATTCATTTTTATGAAGGTCACGGTTAACGAGGCTTGCTTGATGGGAAATCCTTGGTGATCGTTCTGGCACTTATGGACCTTGGATTTTGATTCCGTTAGGGCGTTGGAATTGTAATCATGTAAAACATACATCTATCATATTTTAGGAACTCCACTTTGACCGGTACCCAAAATTGTGAGCAGAGACATTTTTAATGAAAGTTCGAACCATGTTCTTGTTACTGCTTTGCTAGACTTTAGTTTCACCAGTTTTTGTTTCATCTGTGATATAAAGGATCTTAGTTCATCCATTGGAGCTAAGGTAATGTGTCAGTAGCATAGAAATATAAATCCACGAAAACCGACAATTGACGTTCAGAGTGCTTAACACTATTTAGGAGTTGGGAGGACCAATTTTCCTCTTAGATGAAATTCAAAGCTAGCGTAAGTATTAAAGATGTTGTGGTTAACCCACCTAATGGTAGACGATACTTTTATGATCATGGTTAGTTATAAAATCAAGAAGTGAAAAGTAAACAAGTTGGTATGGTATGCACAATAAAAGTTGTTGGCGACACAAACAGACTTATCACAATTATAATATGAAGTAGATCAAGAAAGCTAGGAATCAATCACCAGTTATCCAATTAGTTATGAAATGCTTAATCATTGGAAATGATAGGAGCATGACTGACAGGGCAGCGAGGAGTATTTGAGTTGGAGAATAACAGAAGAGACTTCAAGATGAAAGCATGTCACTGACAGGTCTATGTTAACAAGGAAAGTAAGATCATTTATGATATTCTTAGTGTCGATGAGGGGTCAAAATATTTGATGGCACATCTTCGATAGAAGAGGGAAACTCGTGGATAAGCAGTGCATCGGAGGGCATGGGAGGAATGAGTTCGATGAAAGGATTTGTTCCATCAGAGGTGGTGATAGGAACTCCTTTGGTTGCACTGACAGAGTTCATGGGAAGTGTGTTGATACAGAGTTATATGTATCAGAGGACTTATTAGAAACTCCTCAGGTTGTATTGATAAACATGATGAAATGTTTCGATTATATCAACCAAGTTCGTGGGAATCTCACCGGTGTACGGGCGAAGTTGGTTGGAATATTTCTAGTGGCGAAAGGCCTATGTGTTGTCGAAGTTTGTGTGAAACTCACCCATGTAAAAACGGATTTGGTTGGGAGATGGCCATTGTATTGAAAAATTTTAGTGCAACTATGCTGATACACCCAACTCAAGATTAATAACATTAAGTGGTCATCCTTTTCTGCATCGATGGGTTAATCACTAACTCGCTGATATGGCTAGAACAAAAAATTTTAGAGGTATGAAATCGATCAAGTGAAAGATCATGAAGAATTTCTGAAAATGGTGAAGTACGAAGAGTGGGAAGAGAGGTTTGAGCTTTACCATTTGTACGAGAGAGTGTGGGAGGCTTTCCAGTAGAAAAGTTTAGTAGGGGGGGCAATTTCTTCTCTTGGAGAAAAGGTAAGAAAATAAATTAGAGACAGTGTTATGCGGTACATTCAGAACCATATTGATATGTTTGTTCAACCATGGCAGTGGTCGTGGTTTTTGGCTAAGGTCATGGTGGTGGTAGCTACGTCCTAGTGCATCTCATCTTCTTCAATCAATTGCTCCTTACCTCTAGCTACCTTTCTTTCTTTCAACACCCTTTCCTTTCTCCATCACAAGATAAGAACTATTCACCACTTTACTACTATTGTTACTGCTTCAACATCAACATTTGCTTCAATTTCCTCAACTCAAATGCAACTAGAAGATCCTCCTAAATGACTACTCCACTAATGGAAAAATAAGATTCCTTCATTTGCACTTAGCTTATTGAAACATGTTGAAATTAACATTGGTAAGGAAACACAAATCATAATTCCCATGGGAATCTCTTCTTCCTTTTTCATTGCACCTTCAACAAGAATGTAAATAAAATATTTGGGGATTTCTGTAGGAAAAAACAATGTTAGCAAATCTATCAGCCTCAAGATGTTGTTGAGTCCACTTGATTTTGTTGAAGCACACTCAAAAGAAAATGTTATGGATCAATAAATCTAATTCCCACTAATGACTGATGACGAAGCTCTGACCCAAATTGAGGATAGCTTGTCCTAGAGCCAGTTGGGGTAAGGAAGGCCTTCCTTTATATTTAGTGAATATTAGCAAAGCTTCACCTTTTCCCCTTCCCCTCCTTCACCTATTGTGCCCTATCATGATATACACAACCTGCCCACTTTAAAAACCAGGCCTTGTTATTGTTATCCACCATCACATAAGACATGTGATGGAGTGGTGACATCGCACATAGAATGTGATGTAATGTGACCATTGGGTTTATCATCCCTCCAATGATGTGCAAAGAAGGAGACATAGCTCAATTTGACTTAGCAATTTCATCCAAAAATTTGTTATAATTTATAACCCCCAATGCTCCACTGCACTAATTGTGATTTGACCTTATCCAATGGACCCAAAACTATGATTTCCTACCTTTGCATTGAAATCTAACATTGATATGATATTCACAAGAAAATAATAACATTTATTAGTATCCAATCCTCAAATTTGAGCACAAGGTAACCTCAATAGTAGTGGCGGTTCCATGATTTCTTTGGAATCATGGATGACACAGACTCAATATGGTACATATACCCAACAAATTTGACATCCGAGATGTTGCATCATTAGGTGAAGGAGGAGAAATATGAGTGGTCGAGGGAAGTCATGAGACAAAATCACAATCATTCTCTAATCTATGATCGATTGTTGTCTAGCAGATTCAAGCACCAATGGAGTATCCTTAGTTTGTGGTTCTATGCTTCAAAAAACTACAATCACAAAAGAGTTTCATCCACAACTATTCCATCATGGGTGATGGTATGAAAGGATCATCCATCTTCTCGCTTTGCAAGCTTTGTATACTACATTCATTTATCAATTTCCACCCCAAATATCAATGTATTTAGTGGTTACTATACTCTTTTATGCCTCATAGTGAATGACATGATGCTCATTACATACTAGAACTTTATAGATGATTGTTCAATGTTATTATTACACATTTGGCACTATGACACCATCCCCCTAACATTGAGAAACAACTGCAAGTGTTGTAACAAAAAACACTATGACACCAACCTTTGACCCTCCTTCTGACATTGAGAGACAACTTCAAGCATTACATGAAGAAGTTATCTTGTGTCTAGAAGCCACATGACATATTTAGTTAGTCTCATAAATAGAATTACTTACAAGAAGAATGATCATTGTAAATTTGAATATTTCATGGTTCATTTTGTGCTTACACAACTAAGCGTATGATCCAAAATCGCTTAATTATTTTCATTTACAATACTTAGAGGCATAATCAACACAACTCGTATGTTGATCATAAGACAAATATACCTCATCACAACTAGAAAAACACATACTAATCCAATTTGAACATAATTTATTTAACAAAATCCATGCTAGAAGGAATAGTGAAATGATCATGTCCATATAAATATCAATAAATCGTACACTCACCATAATACAAATATGGTGTAGAATATAAAAGAATGTGAAATGAAGTATAATAATTGAAATAGTTATTAAAAAGTGGATCATAATAATTGAAATGGTTGTTAGAGATTAATGATAAATAATTAATAAAGAGTTAGATAATAAATTATAATAAATAAGAAGACAAATCAAAATTAACCTTTCCTTTTATATAAAATGTAATTATATAAATGAGGCGATTTAGTATGTAAAAGTTTAATTTTTTTATGATGAATAAAGTGAACATTTTATTTCAATTATCAATTCTATATAAAATGTAACTATATAAATGAGGCGATTTAGTATGTAAAAGTTTAATTTTTTTATGATGAATAAAGTGAACATTCTATTTCAATTATCAATTCAATTTTATAAATGAAGAGATTTAGTATGTAGAAGTTTAATTTTTTTTTTATGATGAATACAGTTAACATTCTATTTTAATTATCAATTCAATTTTTCTTTCTATTCCTGATCAAAATATACTTATCAGGATTAAAAAAAAAATACATAATATTCTAATTAAGTCTAGATGATATATTTATTGAAAATTTCCATAGTAATTAGTGTTTTAATTAAAAACATGTAATGTGCGTGTCATATTTAACGATAGAAGAATATTCTTCGTCATGTCTACAAATTAAAGCTCAAGATTAATCATTAGGATCCATGATTAACACAGATTTTTTATTAATCTGATTAACTTGCAATCTATGACGAATGGCAAGATGTTAAGTGTCTCCCGACATTCATCAACCACAGGTTAAGTGGGTGGGCTAGTTTACCATCATATTTTTTTTATTTTTATTTTAATGAAAACCATGTTACAAAGTACGATAGAATGACCATCGCCATAGAAATATTAATAATCTCTTATTCAGCGTTTGTGGCTAAACTTTGTTGCTTGACCATCTCCGTCATATCATACATAATTCATTATCCCAATTTATTGTCATCTCTCGCTACATTTCTTTTACCGTAGCTAAATTTGAATGTAGCAGTCATACTTTATTTTCTGGGTCAGTACCCTCTGTCTTATAAGAAATTATGACCATTGTTTTTTCCTTGAACATATCATACTCTCCGCATAGATAAAGTCATGTAATGTGATACCATAGTACATACGCACGTCACTTATGACCATTGTAATGTGATACCATAGTACACACGTCACTTATGACCGTTGTTTTTTACTTAAACATATCATACTCTCCCCATAGATAAAGTCATGGGGTGTGATAGCGTAGTACACACATTTCATGAGGGCCATGCATTCTTCCATATGGTCATATTGACTTGTGGATATTACATGTTCATGTGTTCTTCCATATGGTCATATTGACTCATGGATGATTGTTTCAACATTATATGTTCACGGGGGTAGTACATTCTTCTAATGGTCCATATTGACCACGTGTATGCTTGATGGATATACGACAAGTGGATGGTGGACAAGAAAGACAATGACAATGACATAACCTATACTCCATGGAACCTAAGTGCTAAGAGGATACACAAAATAGTTTACTATATAATGACATAATTTGTACTAGATTTAACATGGGAAATTAAGTGCTAAGAGGAAATACACAAAATAGTTTACTAAGACAATGACACAACTTATGTTAGATTTAACACGGGACCTAAGTTTAAAGAGGAAATATACAAAATAGTTTATTGGTGTATTAACCATAAAATTGTGGCATGTTTTCATTCCTGTTTTTATTTGCTATATCTATGTAATGATACTTAATAGTAACAACAATAAGTTAACCAACAACAACATAGTAAATAGAAACTTTAACTATTTGACAACCATAATTCTTATTATATAGAAAAGTATAAGGATAAGGAAAAGAGGGATCCATCCTCCTCATATTTATGTGATAAGGAATTAGCTACCACATTATAATTTCCCTTCTTGTAGGTGATCTCATAATAATAGCCTAACATCTTGGTGACCCACTTTTACTTCTCAAATGAAGACACATGTTGCTCTGAAAAATTCTTCAAGCTCCTATGGTTTATCTTCCTTTGAAAACACCTTCAAAGGAGGTATGAATGCCACTATCCACTACATGAAGGATCACCATCTTTTCATTCTCATAGGTAAACTTTCCCTATGTAATTCTCACCTCCTGCAAATGATTCACCACTGGCCTATGACTCTGGTTGCTTCTCTCAATGCCCCATTTCTTATAATCATGTATGATTCTTTATAGTTCCTCACGAGTTTTAGAAGCCTCTTATTATGGGTTGTTAATCTTAGAGGATTGTTCTTATAGATTGTTAGTCTTTGAGAGTTAGTCTTCGATCTTAGAGACGTAGCTTTCCAGTTTGCTAACCCTAGTATCCATGGTGAGGTTTCCAATGGATTTCATGGGAACCTTGTGTTTTCCAAAAGGGTTTTTTGAGATATATACCAATCAATCAATTCCATGCAAGGATTAGTTTGAAATAGGTCTCCCACAATGGTCGAGGTAGGCCTCAATATTATGCACCAAAGCACCCAAATAGCATAAAAATAGAAAGAGAAGTAGCTCCATGCCTTGATAATGAGAGAGAAGAATGAATGTGAAGCCTCTTCGAAGGGGAAATCTCCTTTTACAATATAACAAATGTACAATATGATATTGTCACTAAAACTAGGTCTCCTTGGTATATATAGAAGACAAATGGTACAATTACAATTAAAGGGTCTAGACGACCAATAAGGACAACACTAGCATAACAATAGAAATGTAATAACTCCATATCTAGGGATTAACATGCCCCTCCCATTCAAACAATTATTTCCCTCAACACTTGATTAGCTGTGAATGTTTCTACATGAAGAAATCATATTCCCATGTTGCCTCTTCTA
>ML782228.1:292288-317611 GCA_009831015.1 Picea engelmannii | reverse complement strand
TTGATTTTTTATTTCTCAACTGTCGTGGACATCAGCAAATTTAGGTTTCATTAAGCTGATCATCTAGTTCATTTTTATTTATCAGAACGAGTGCTTGCGATCTTAAAGTAACGGCCGACCACACAAAACTCCACAATTTGTTCGCCTTGTCATCCCTTTCTTGCTGCAGACAATGTCATCTTCCAAGGAGACCAGTGGCTATAGTAATGATCTTTAACAATTGAAGTGCCCAGAAGAGGTATTTAAACTCTGGAGGAATTATCTCCAATTTCTCAGCGTTCAAAACAGGTTAGGGTTGCGCCCCCTCCCGGAATTAAATACCTCTTGAGCTTGCTGTGATTCTCCTCTGAAGGGTCCAGGTATACGGCAACCCGATAGCCTCCGGTGAAAGCAGTGCTGGGCATGTAAGTGCCGGTGAGCACATTCTTCTTCTCCACCTTGCTCAGATCGTAGAGCACGGGGAAGCTCTTGCCGTCCAGCAGCATTATCACTCGCGAGTCAGACACGATGGGTGGACCTGGCGGCATATTGACCTTCAAGACCGTGCTCTTGTATTTGTCTATGCGTCTCTTGAAAAATTTATCGACTCCTTCTGTGACGAAGTATTCGAATCGATCGGCAATGGCTCCCAGCAGTGGGGGGCCGTAACTTCCAGGGATCTCCTTCACAGGACCCGCTGTTGAGGCCATGCTCGCCAACACCTTCATCCGATCCTATCCTCTCGATTACACAAAATTCAGAAAGCTCACAACGGGGCAAGTAAAATCGTTCTAGACGTAGATGAATTGCTCTGTACTGGAATTTGGAGTTGCCATGGCCAGTGTAAGTCACCAAGAATATCAGTAATTTCTTCCGTGGTAATGCTTGTGCCCACTTGGACCATACACAAGGTTATGAAAATATTACAGAGGCTATTTTGGACTTTGCCTCCGGGTCTGAATGATCGATCTGGATGTTCGTATCTTTTATGTTCTGGTTTCCAGTATTTTATTGTATCTAGTGTATTTTATTGTATCTGGATATTTGTTTCTTCATCTTACACTACACTGTCTGATATGAATCTTATAATGGTACGATATTTGTTTCTTCATCTTACACCTTAAACGTAATTTTCTTGACATGTCACAGTTTTCCGCAAAATGCCAACCTGAAAAGTTAACGCTTTTGGAAAATGGGATGGATCTGAGAATGACACTAAACTACGACAATCAATTAACCTACTGTGAATAAACACGAAAAAATAAAAACTATAAAATATAGTATTTCACTTTTAAAAAAATTATTAAATAAATAGCATGTGCACATTTTCTTTACTCTTTACTAGCTATTATTTTTTCCAACAAAATATCATTCATTATGCATACGTTCTACCTAAGATACAATTTCAACATAATAGGGAATTTTGCTGAATTTTCCCAAAACGTTTAAAATGAAAATGTACTTATATTTACACATTTTTCTAATGGTGAAGATTAACGCAATTGATCATGAATTATGAAACAATTTAATTATTTATTTAAAATTTTAATCAAAATAAATATAAATTTACAATTTCAAAATATATTTAAATATGATATCATTTACACACATTTTCTTAATCTTATATTATTTTTATAACATTTCCCAACAAAATACCAAATAAGAAGCATTATAATATAATATGATAATATTTTACGTAAAACTATTTAAATGGAATGAATTCCACAAAACCATTACATATTAAAATAGTTTTTTTTTATATACATAAATTTATAAGTGTACATATTGAATTATGAAATGAATTTCACAAAACCATTGCATATTTGAATAGTTTTTTTCTTTATACATGAATTTAGTTAAAAGTGTAAATAGTGAATTATGGGATTCATAGATTTTTTTTATTTTAAATCAATAAACATAATTGTTGGACAATAAGGAGTTGGATTGATAGCTACTTATATCTTTGACTTATTATAATGTGTGGTATTGGTATATTTTTAAGTATTTTTATAAAATTTATAATGTGTGGTATTGGTATATTTTTAAGTATTTTTATAGAATTATTTATTATGATATTTTATAATTATTTTTTATTATATTTAAATTAAAATTAATATAACAATTTATTTTTTATTTTAATTTATTGTATATTTAATTACTAGATTTATAATCACTATGTTATGGATATTTGCTTGGTTAAATGTGTATTAATATGTATTTCCTCATTATAAATCATGTTAGGGTTATATTATCAATAGTACTAGTTTTGTTGCCTAAAACACAATGTATAGTTTCATTTGATTTTGTATGTTTAATCATAGATAGGATTAAAGATGTATTTGTTCTATTTTTTTTCTTCTCAAAATAAGATGAGCATAAACAATGATGGGACAAAGTTGGCCAATGCTTTTAATATACGTTTAACCTTAATTTAGAACATGACTATGCAATGCAAGAATAGTTTGGTGATTTCTCATCTCATGATTGAAAGTATGTTCTCTATAATCTCATTTACAAGTAGTTGTAGAAGAATTAATAGCAAATGTGTCCATTAGCACCACAAAGAATAGTGCCACCTTAGGTTGAGACACTCCTATTCTCTCATCTATGTCTCTCCACTTTTTTTTATCAATGTTTTAGTACCTTATAAGACTAGCCTCGTAACACATTATTTCTCTACATTTAGTTTATGGTTCTAGTTACTCGAAAATCATGGCTAATTTAATATTCTCCAACAAGGACATATCCCTCACATATGGCTTTCCATGTAATAGGAAATCAAATGGACATGCTTGTCATATGATTACAATACATGATTATGTGGACCTCAAGGATAAGATCTTATAGGAATGGAGCACGACGGTCAAAACATCCATTGGAATCCCTACAATTATGCATATCAAGTGGGAACAAGAAACTAGATTAGTCAATAAGTGTTTTTTTTCTTAAATGAAGATAAGTATTCAAGAAAAGTGGTATAGAGCACATACAAACATCCAAAAAAATCAAAGTAAGTTGTGATTAAGTCAATCCTTTATTTTTGTAATCTTCCACACATTGAACTTGAAATTAATCACATATTAGGAAACTCTATATTTAATGATTGAAAAATGTTATGATCACATGTTAGGCATTATGACACCAACCGTTGACCCTCCATTTAACATTGAGAAACAAATTCAAGGGCCGCAATAAGAAGTTAGCTAGTGTCTAGAAGTTGCAAAAGGAATTTTGTCAATATCACGAGTAAAATCACCTACTAGAAGAATGTCAATTGTAAAATGTGAATCCTCCATAATAGAATTTGTGATATTATAACTAAGCATGTATTTCAAAAATATGTAATATATAAACTTTTTTGTTTCATTTACATATTTGGAATGCAATCAATGCAACTCTTTGTGTGTTCACAATGGTAAAGATATGACTCATTACAATAGTTATATTATTTAACATGTTTTTTTTATTTTTTTTATATGCTATATTGTCCACCTAGATAGATAAGTGTATGGGAAAACATGTTGCATTGTTTATTTGTTTATCACAATCGTTGCTTTTGACACAAATTTTTTCTTTAACATGGCATAGTCTCACCTTATAGATAAACATGCAATGGGATCACAATGGTAGTATGACTCATCATAACATGTTGTCTCATTTAACATGTTTTTTTTCATTAACATGCTATAATCTTCACCTATATAAAAAAATGTATGGAAAAACATATTGCATTGTTTATCACAATCGTTATTTTTGACATACCTTTTTTTCTTCAACATGTTGAGTTTCCCCTTATAGATAAACATATAATAAGATCACTACATATAGAAATATGGATTATCACAACATATTATATTTTTTAATATTATATTTTTTAACATGTTTGTTTTTAACATACTATAATCTTTAATTAAATAAAATAAATATATAAAAAAACATGTTAGCATTATTTCTTTGTTTATCACAATCATCACACATTTTTTTTCTTAACATGTCATAATGTCATCTATAACCCATTATAAACAAACATGTAATGGAATGACATAGTGTTCAAACCTAGTACACAAACATGTGGTAGAGATTATAATCATGAAATGCTAGGATAACATGGCACACAAACGTATGGAAGAGATTATAGGCATCAAAAGTGCATTAATTGATTCTTGTTGGTTTGTGATGACATGAATAATGTGCAAGCCTTTTCAGCATTAGATGCTCACGATGGCCATGCATTCTTCTAGATGGGTGGTGGGCCAACCTCATGATAGATTTCCACGTTGATGGTGTTTAAAAGTTGGTCATTTTGATAGTACAAATTGGGCCCTACATACAAAGAGTATTTAACATTATCTGCTCACGAGGGCCATGCATTATGTAAGATGATTGAACGCATCGCACGACTACATCAGCACGTGAATAGTGGGTGAGAATAGATATAGGTTAAACATTAGATTCCAAAAGTATTACACAATTTTGAACTTTTCAAAGATGGTGTGAGAATTATAAGTCTAAATTTTTAGTAGGGATTATTAATGACCGATTTGCATTGATTTATAGGTTTTGCATCATTAGTAATCTGTTTTCTTAACCAAATGTTTCCAGATTTTTATAACTCTTCAAATCCAATTTATTATATATTTTAATTTTTGCAATATGTATATAAATAGTTGTTTGAGATGATATTATTATTTCATATTTTTTTATATTATTTTTATGAGGTTTCATATGTTATTGAATGTTATTGACAACTTGCTGATGTGGGAAAAATCGCTCTTTGTTAACAGCATGTGTTACTCTCGATAAGAAGTCCTAATCAGACCTCTCACTGTTTGGAATAGGGAATCCATCCAGATCCTAGCTCGGCAGTTATTTCTCGTTTGGAGTTTACCGGTCGCAGTCTGGTCCATCGACGAAAGTTTCTAAGCTAAGGAATGAAATGCAATTAATCTAATATGCATGCCTCTGGATGAAACTAAAGTAACCATAAAGTAAACATAGAACCAATCATGCTCCTGTCAAGGGATCGATAAATATTTCACACGAAGCAAAGACAAGAACATGAATAAATAACTGTAAACACAAAGTAGTCTAGCATTTAAATCATCATTTACGGTTCTACACCTACGAATTTAGACAAATATTCTCTGAATAACAGAAATAAGAATGCATCCATCATACATAAGACTAGTCTACAATATGAAGTACATCTTTACACAACCTGAGTGTTGAGCAAAACAAAAAGGACTAGTCCATAATATGTCCAACAAGAGAATCGAAGCTCTTCAGAAAATAACTTGGCCAAACATGCTACTCTTCATTAATTGTTTCAGTAATAATACATGCAAAATGGTCATGAGGGATTCTCAATTTTAGTTAACACAGTAGTTTTAGATCTACAATGTTGAAGAGCCAAAAATACCTTTACTTGGATACAATCTCCATATTTACTGAAGTTTAGCATGTCTCTTGGCCTTCTGCCTTCCCTCATGACCTTTCATTGACACATTTTTTCCCTATCCCTTTCGTAATGATGAGAAAACAAGGACAACATGAATATTTTATAATTTAAAGTATGATATACAATTACATTTTGAATTTGTCTTTTAGTGTTGGTGGGTCATCATAGATTTCATCCATAGTGTACCCTACCCACCATGAAGACTGGTCTGGACATGGGAAAATCTTTGTTATCCATGTTTGATAGTCGATCATCATGGGGCTCAGACCTCCTCTTCAACCATTATAATTTAATTTCATTCTATTGTTCCTTTGTTGTTGCGAAAACTATTGTTGTTGTTTCTCTATTGTCGTTGGTTGTAGATTGCATTTGTAAGGGTAATGCTGCACACTGGAAGGATTTCCTTGATGTGCGATGACTATGTGTTCGCGGTTTTTTTTTCTCTCACATGCTACCTATTTGGATTGTTGGGTGTGTCCTTCCTTTTCCATTGGTACGGTTGAGGTGTTGTGTTATATGTAGCTATTGACATGGTGCTAGATCTTCATCTTGAAAAATGTAAACACTTGGTTGGAAATTTATCAAATCATATAATTGGGAAGTTGTAGATCTTGGAAAAGCATTTCCAATGGTATAAGGAATGCACATAGTGGGTATCTAAGTCAAAAGTTATGGCCAAAATACAAAAGGCGGTTTGGTAGGGTCTTGTGCCTATTTTGGAAAAGTTCCCAACAAATCCCCCTTTGTATAGAAGAGAATTTCCCAACAACTTCTCCTTTATGTATTGGAGAGGTTCATTGGAAATCCTCCTTTGTAGATTAGAGAGGTTTGTGGGAACTCCTCTTATGTGTATTAGAGAGGTTGATGGGAACTCCTCCTCTGTGTATCAGAGAGGTTCGTGGGAACTCCTCCTATGTGTATTGGAGAGGTTCATGGGAAATCCTCCTTTGTATACTAGATAAGTTCTCAACAAATCCTCTGAAGGAAGACAAATTGAAAAATGTCTAAGTGTCTTTTTTTCCTGCAAGAAACAACAAAAGCTTGAGTTCAGAAGTCCATAACTTTCTCATACGATGTCTGATTGAGGCGTTGTTTTTTGCAACGCATAGAACACAAGGAAGATATTCTAGTGAGAGACCTTACAACTTCATTCAAGCATTTGAGTAGATTCATTTTTATGAAGGTCACGGTTAACGAGGCTTGCTTGATGGGAAATCCTTGGTGATCGTTCTGGCACTTATGGACCTTGGATTTTGATTATGTTAGGGTGTTGGAATTGTAATCATGTAAAACATACATCTATCATATTTCAGGATTGAGAACTCCACTTTGACCAGTACCCAAAATTGTGAGCAGAGACAATTTTAATGAAAGTTCGAACCATGTTCTTGTTACTGCTTTGCTAGAGTTTAGTTTCACCAGTTTTTGTTTCATCTGTGATATATATGATCTTAGTTCATCCATTGGAGCTAAGGTAATGTGTCAGTAGCATAGAAATATAAATCCACAAAAATTGATAACTGACATTCAGAGTGCTTAACACTATTTAGGAGTTGGGAGGACCAATTTTCCTCTTAGATTAAATTCAAAGCTAGCGTAAGTATTAAAGATTTTGCAGTTAACCCACCTAATGGTAGACGATACTTTTATGATCATGGTTAGTTATAAAATCAAGAAGTGAAAAGTAAACAAGTTGGTATGGTATGCACAATAAAAGTTGTTGGCGACACAAACAGACTTATCACAACTATAATATGAAGTAAATCAAGCAAGGTAGGAATCAATCACCAATTATCCAATTAGTTATGAAATGCTTAATCATTGGAAATGATAGGAGCATGACTGACAGGGCAATGAGGAGTATTTGAGTTGGAGAATAATAGAAGAGGCTTTAAGATGAAAGCATGTCACTGACAGGCCTATGTTAACAAGGAAAGTAAGATCATTTATGATATGCTTAGTGTCAATGAGGGGTCAAAATATTTGATGGCGCATCTGCGATAGAAGAGGGAAACTCGTGGATAAGCAGTGCATCGGAGGGCATGGGAGGAATGAGTTTAGTGAAAGGATTTGTTCCATCAGAGGTGGTGATCGGAACTCCTTTGGTTGCACCGACAAAGTTCATGGGAAGTGTGTTGATACAGAGTTATATGTATCAGAGGACTTATGAGAAACTCCTCAGGTTGTATTGATAAGCATGATGAAATGTTTCGATTGTATCAACCAAGTTCGTGGGAATCTCACTGGTGTATGGGCGAAGTTGGGTGGAATATTTCCAGTGGCGAAAGGTCTATATGTTGTCAAAGTTTGTGTGAACCTCACCCATGTACAAACGGATTTGGTTGGGAGATGGCCATTGTATTGACAAATTTTAGTGCAACTATGCCGATACACCCAACTCAATATTAATAACGTTAAGTGGTCATCCTTTTTTGCATCAACAGGTTAATCACTAACTCGTTGATATGGCTAGAACAAATATTTTTAGAGGTATGAAATCGATCAAGTGAAAGATCATGAAGAATCGTTGAAAATGGTGAAGTACGAAGAGTGGGAAGAGAGGTTTGAGATTTACCATTTGTATGAGAGAGTGTGAGAGGCTTTCCAGTAGAAAAGTTCAGTAGGGGGCCCAATTTCTTCTCTTGGAGAAAAGGTAAGAAAATAAATTAGAGAGAGTGTTATTCAGTACATTCAAAACCATATTGATATGTTTGTTCAACCATGGAAGTGGTTGTGGTTTTTGGCTAAGGTCGTGGTGGTGGTAGCTACGTCCTAGTGCATCTCATCTTCTTCAATCAATTGCTCCTTACCTCTAGCTACCTTTCTTGCTTTCAACACCTTTTCCTTTATCCATCACAAGATAAGAACTATTCATCACTTTACTACTATTGTTACTGCTTCAACATCAACATTTGCTTCAATTTCCTCAACTCAAATGCAACTAGAAGATCCTCCTAAATGACTACTCCACTAATGGAAAAATAAGATTCCTTCATTTGCACTTAACTTATTGAAACATGTTGAAATTAACAGTGGTAAGGAAACACGAAAACATAATTCCCATGGGAATCTCTTCTTCTTTTTTCATTGCACCTTCAATAAGAATGTAAATAAAATATTTGGGGATTTCTACAGGAAAAAACAATGTTAGCAAATCTATCAGCCTCAATATGTTGTTGAAGTCCACTTGATTTTGTTGAAGCACACTAAAAAAAAATGTTATGGATCAAGAAATCTAATTCCCACTAATGATTGATGACGAAGCTCTAACCCAGGTTGAGGATAGCTTATCCTAGAGCCAGTTGGGGTAAGGAAGGCCTTCCTCTGTATTTAGTGAATATTGTTCTTTAGCAAAGCTTCACCTTTTCTCCTTCCCCTCCTTCACCTATTGTGCCCTATCATGATATACACAACCTGCCCACTTTAAAAACCAGGCCTTGTTATTGTTATCCACCATCACATAAGACATGTGATGGAGTGGTGACATCACACATAGAATGTGATGTAATGTGACCATTGGGTTTATCATCCCTCCAATGATGTGCAAAGAAGGAGACATAGCTCAATTTGACTTAGCAATTTCATCCAAAAAAATTGTTATAATTTATAACCCCCAATGCTCCACTACACTAATTGTGATTTGACCTTATCCAATGGACCCAAAACTATGATTTCCTACCTTTGCATTGAAATATAAGATTGATATGATATTCACAAGAAAATAATAACATTTATTAGTATCCAATCCTCAAATTCGAGCACAGGGTAACCTCAATAGTAGTGGTGGTTCCCTGATTTCTTTGGAATCATGGATGACACAGACTCGATATGGTACATATACCCAACAAATTTGACATCCGAGATGTTGCATAATTAGGTGAAGGAGGAGAAATATGAGTGGTCGAGGGAAGTCATGAGACAATATCACAATCATTCTATAATCTATGATTGATTGTTGTCTAGCAGATTCAAGCACCAATGGAGTATCCTTAGTTTGTGGTTCTATGCTTCAAAAAACTACAATCGCAAAAGAGTTTCATCCACAACTATTCCATGATGGGTGATGGCACGAGATGATCATCCATCTTCTCTCTTTGCAAGATTTGTATACTCCATTCATTTATCAATTTCCACCCAAAATATCAATGTATTTAGTGGTTACTATACTCCTTTATGCCTCATAGTGAATAACATGATGCTCATTACATACTAGAACTTTATAGATGATTGTGCAATGTTATAATTACAGATTTGGCACTATGACACCATCCCCCTAAGATTGAGAAACAACTACAAGTGTTATAACAGAAAACACTATGACACCAACCTTTGACCCTCCTTCTGACATTGAGAAACAACTTCAAGCATTACATGAAGAAGTTATCTTGTGTCTAGAAGCCACATGACATATTTAGTTAGTCTCATAAATAGAATTACTTACAAGAAGAATGACCATTGTAAATTTGAATATTCCATGGTTCATTTTGTGCTTACACAACTAAGCGTATGATCCAAAATCACCTAATTATTTTCATTTACAATACTTAGAGGCATAATCAACACAACTCGTATGTTGATCATAAGACAAATATACCTCATCACAACTAGAAAAACACATACTAATCCAATTTGAAAATAATTTATTTAACAAAATCCATGCTACAAGGAATAGTGAAATGATCATGTCCATAGAAATATCAATAAATCGTACACTCACCATAATACAAATATGGTGTAGAATATAAAGGAATGTGAAATGAAGTATAATAATTGAAATAGTTATTAAAAAGTGGATCATAGTAATTGAAATGGTTGTTAGAGATTAATGATAATAATTAATAAAGTAGTTAGATAATAAATTATAATAAATAAGAAGACAAATCAAAATGAACCTTTCCTTTTATATAAAATGTAACTATATAAATGAGGCGATTTAGTATGTAAAAGTCAAATTTTTTTATGATGAATAAAGTGAAGATTCTATTTCAATTATCAATTCAATTTTATAAATGAGGAGATTTAGTATGTAGAAGTTTAATCCTTTTTATGATGAATATAGTTAACATTCTATTTTAATTATCAATTCAATTTTTCTTTCTATTTCTGATCAAAATATACTTATCAGGATTAAAAAAAAATACATAATATTCTAATTAAGTCTAGATGATATATTTATTGAAAATTTCCATATTAATTAGTGTTTTAATTAAAAACATGCAATGTGCGTGTCATATTTAACGATAGAAGAATATTCTTCGTCATGTCTACAAATTAAAGGTCAGGATTAATCATTAGGATCCATGATTAACACAGATTTTTCATTAATCTGATTAACCTGCTTACCTGTATAAGCTATGTCAAGCTACAAGATGGCAGGCTGCAAGATGAACTTGCAATCTATGACGAGCCACAAGATATTAAGCGTCTCTCGACATTCATCAACCACGGGTTAAGTGTCTGGGCTAGTTTACCATCATATTTTTTTATTTTTATTTTTATTTTAATGAAAACCATGTTACAAAGTATGTTAGAATGACCATCGCCATAGAAATATTAATAATCTCTTATTCAGTGTTTGTGGCTAAACTTTGTTGCTTGACCATCTCCATCATATATGATGCAGGATCATCTCAAGTGAGCCAGCGTGGAGACAATGGACAACTGGAAAAGCGTCCAGCACAAATTTTGAAAATATCTTAAAATATTAAGAAGGAGCGCCCTTGTAAAATGTAAATGGACCTTGAGCAATTCGCTCTCGTCCTAGTAGATAGAAGGCATTTATGGTAGTTAATGCAAGTAGGTAGAATTGAATGTGTAGATTAAACAGTTTTAGAGCGCAAGAGGGAAACGAGATATAGACACCCTCATTGTGTATTGTATGATTATTATGAGTATGATGAGCATGAAGAGCATACAGAGATGGGAAGCAGAGAGATGTGTGAAGACACCCATGTACATAAATTTGAATTAATAGAGAAAGCTTTGATTCAAATTCATGGCGTCGTGTTTGTTCTCTGTGTATGTATGCTAAATGTCATGCTCATGGTTGTTTTACTCTTCCTGCTGTACATTTGCTTTTATGCTATGTATGAATGATTTCTTGTTGAATGTTTGAAATCTGAGAGAGAGTAGGAGAAATGAGTTTCAATTGTTTCTCTATCTGAGCAAGAGTTCCTGCAAGGAGTGCAGTTGAATTGTCCGCAAGGAGTGTGTTGACAAAGGGTTCAGAGGTTTGTCTCTAAAATCTCAGGAGAGATAGCTTTTGTTCTCATTCCCTCGGAAGTGTAGTTAGGCACAAGGAGTCATGCAAGGAGTGCGTAGGCCGAGTAAAGTCTCAGAGTTGCGAATTTGAGCGAAGAATTGAGAGACTGTTGTTGCAGGTGTGCGCAGAATCGAAGGATTTCAACACTTGGAAGTGTTTGAAGGTTGTCACAAGGAGTGAGAGAAAGAGTTTTTTGAAAGTATCGAAGTCGTGGGAAAGTTCAGAGGGAGTTGAAGCCTTCAAAGTCGTCGAAGGAAGGCAAGAGGCCAAGTACCTTGAGAGTTTGAAGGAAGGCATAGTGACGTCGGACCGCAAGAGGATGAGTTCCGCAGAGAGAGACACTTTGTGCAGTTCACGCAGAGGTTCTCAAAGGAAAGAGATGGACGATCGGAATTCTCTGTGGAGAATCCGCGAAGTCCTGTGAGCCGTCAAATCTCACGAAGGAGCAGGGAAGTTACAATGAGTGCTTCGAAAGGTTCTAAGCTCAGGAGGAGTAGAGCCATCGATCCAAGTCAGCCAGGAGCCGTTGGATCACTCGTGAAATCGCCTATCAGGATTTCGTGAGTGGAAGGGTCGAAAACTTGGTATCAAAGAACATGAAATCGTGAAGCGCGAAACTGTGAAGGATCGATAGCATTGTGTGGGAGCACAGAGGTCAGTGAGGTGGATAGGTGGCACACTATCGACGTGGAAGTCAATCGAGTTGAAGTCTCGAAAAGGTGAGAAGGCTAGTTGTGGGGCCATCACCGAGAAATGTGTCGAAATCTGACATCTCGGGATCTCGGCGAATAGAATATCGAGATGTCTGAGTTCGTGGGCAGAGCTATATGTTATCGCAACTCATGAACGCGTGAAAGCTAACAAGTTGGGGTGATATCGCCATCTCAGAGTCATAGTGAGCAGGCGCTCGACCATAGGATTCGCGATATCACGAAGTTCGATCTCCTAAGTGCAAAGGGGGGATCCCACCAGGATTTGTTGTGGGTGTGGATTTTTCCGAAAGGAAAATAGAAGAGCCATTTTTAGAGTTCTTTGGGCTAGTGAAAGGAGAAAGATCCTGTTGACGTGGACCCTCCGACCTCCGGGTTGTGGAGGGTTGTCGGCGTCATCACATTTGGTATCAGAGCCCAGAAAGGTTCTTTTCTTTCTGTAGCAAGGAAAAAGAGAAATCACCATGCTACCAAGGAGAAGGGACAGACAAACACTCGATCCACCAGAGGATAGAGAAATGTCGAGAAGAAGAGGTAGGCAGATGACTGATCCAACCATGGAGAAAGAAATGAGTGATCTACGCGCCAGACTTGAGGGCATGGAGACAACACAGAGATGCACAATTAGTGCTGGGGATCTAAGCGATTTCGAAAGTGAAATTGAGGCTGAACATGAAGAAGAAGTTGTAGCTGAAGATGCAACAAACGAACGTTTGATTAGAGCTATTGCATGAATGGGTGCAAGAGAGAAAATGGACATTCCAGTTTATGAGGGAAATCTATATGCAGAGGAGCTTCTATATTGGATTAGAGCTCTGGACACATACTTTGACTATGAAGATGTCGAAGAAGACAAGAAGGTCAAGCATGTTGTCACAAGATTGAAAGGGCATGCAGCATTGTGGTGGGATGAACTACGAGCTGACAGACGCTGCAAGGGCAAGCAGAAGATCAAAAGCTGGGATAGAATGATCGTGAAGATGAAGGTGAAGTTCATCCCCAGAGATTATCAAATTACTTTGTTTAGGAGAATGCAAAACCTGAGACAGAAGCTGATGACAGTGAAAGAATACACTGAAGAATTCTACAAGCTTAACATCAGGGCAAGTCATCGAGAAAGCGATGATGAAAAAGTTGCCAGATACATGAATGGCCTGAGATATCACATTCAGGATGAGGTGAGCATGGTAACCATCCGAATGGTGGAAGATGCTTATCAGATATCTCTGAAAGTGGAAGAGAAGTTGAGCCAAAAGCAGGGTCAGAGAGGCCGAGGTAGAAGTCAGCCCAAAGGAAAATCAGTTGCCCAAGATAAATATCAGAAGCCCAAGGAGGACTGGAAGAAACCTCAGACTCAAACTGAGAGAGGTGGAAGCTCATAGCGAGGGAAATATGCTGATCAAAGAGGATAGCATACCGAACAGAGAGGAGAGTATGCTGATAATAATATCTTTCCTCGTACCAGAGGTAGAGGAAGAGGAAGAGGTGGAGTAATAACCTGCTTCACATGTGGAAAGAATGGGCACAAGTCTTACGAGTGTCTAGATAAAAAGAGAGAAGGAGGAGAGACTCACATCGTCGAGGAAAAAAGGCGAGATGTTGAGGCAGAAGACGCTGAAGGCGGAAGATCGTTGATGATGCGAAAAGTTCTTTTGACACTAGAGAAGGAGGTGGAGAGTTCAGTCCAAAGAACCAGACTTTTCTGGACTTCTTGCAAGACCAAGGAAAGGGTATGCAAGGTCATTGTGGACAGTGGTAGCACAGATAATATCATTTCTAAAGAGATGGTAGAAAATATGGAGACGATTGAGCATCCAAGCCCATACAGAGTTTCGTGGCTACAAAAAGGACATCAAGTAACTGTCACTAAACAATGTTTAGTTGAATTCAAGATAGGAGGATATAATGATAAGATACTCTATGATGTTATTCCCATGGATGTTTGTCATCTATTGCTGGGTAGACCGTGGAAATATGACATGAATGTGATTCATGATGGGAGAATGAACACATACACCCTAGAGAAGAATGGGAGGACTCACATGTTGCTTCCAATCAAGGATAAGGAGGTGAAACCAGAAGTAAGTAACACCGTACTTCTCATGAGTGGGAAGGAAATTCTTACAGAGTTTAAGAAGAAGGAAGAGCCACAATTCATTGTGGTCAGAAAACCCAAGATTTTTTTGACCAGCACAAGAGTGGATGATTTACCAGAAGAAGTTCAGGAACTATTGGAAGAGTTCGATGACATAGTAGTGGACGAACTACCTCATTCATTGCCACCGATCAGAAGTGTGAGTCATCATATTGATCTCATACCAGGAGCCAGTTTGCCAAATAAAACCGCGTATAGATTGACGCCACAAGAGAATGAAGAGGTCAAAAGACAAGTCCAAGATTTATTGGACAAAGGGTTGGTCAGAGAAAGCTTGAGTCCATGTGCTGTTCCAACAGTACTCAGTTTGAAGAAAGACGAAGGCTGGAGGATGTGTACTGACTCGAGGGTGATTAACAAAATAACCATCAAGTACAGATTTCCATTATCGAGGATGGATGATCTGATGGATTGCTTGAGTGGAGAAAAATTCTTTTCAAAGATTGATTTGAAAAGTGGTTATCATCAAATCCGCATGAGAGAAGGTGATGAGTGGAAGATAGCATTCAAAACCAACGAAGGGTTGTATGAATGGCTTGTTATGCCGTTTGGCTTAACGAACGCGCCGAGTACCTTCATGAGGTTGATTAATGAAGTCCTGAGGGAGTTCATCGGAAAATTTGTTATCATATACCTGGATGACATACTAGTTTTTAGTAAAACAGTGGCAGAGCATCTGAAACATTTGGCTACAGTGATTCATAAATTACAGCAGGAGAAGTTGTTGATAAACATGAAGAAATCCTCATTCATGAAGACAGAGCTCATTTACTTGGGGTTTGTTATTTCTATAGATGAGTTGAGGATGGATCCAGATAAGGTGGAGGTAATCAATAATTGGCCATCACCGAAGAATGTCTTTGAGGTGAGAAGTTTTCGCGGATTGGCTAGTTTCTACCGAAAATTCATCAGGAATTTTAGTGGAATTAGTGCACCGATGATGGATACAGTGAAGAAAAGACATAAGTATTTTCACTAGACAGAAGAGGCTGAGAAGAGTTTTAATTTGTTGAAGAGGAAAATCACGGAACAACCAATTTTGGTGTTGTCGTATTTCCAAAAGACATTTCAGGTGAAATGCGATGCAAGTGGATTTGCAATAGGGGCAATCTTGAGTCAGGAAGACAGGTCGATAGCATACTTTAGCGAGAAGCTGAATGAAGCGAAAGTAAAATACTCCACGTATGATAAGGAGTTTTATGCTATTATACAGGCATTGAAGAAATGGAGACACTACTTGATCCCGAAGGAGTTTTTCTTATACAGTGACAATCATGCACTGCAGTTTGTGACTCAATAGGAAAAGTTGAATCGGAGACATGTCAAATGGGTTGAGTACATGTAGAATTTTACTTTTGTTATTAAACATATTTCTGGTACTGCTAACAAAGTTGTTGATGCTTTGAGCAGGAAGTGTTTGCTATTGCAGGAGTTTAAAGTCAAAACATTGGGTTTTGATGATCTCAGGGAGATGTACAAGGATGATCTAGATTTTAAGGAGGCATATGAAGAAGCTGAGAATCCAGTTCTTAGGGATAGAAGCCAATGGGCAGAATACATGATCCAGGAAGGATTACTGTTCAAAGGTAATCAACTGTGTATTCTAAAATGCTCCATGAGGGAGAATTTGCTGAAGGAGAAACACAGTGGAGGATTGGCAGGACACTTTGGTCACAACAAGACGTTCGCAAAGTTGAATGAGTCATATTTTTGGCCATGAATGCAAGAAGACGTCAAGAGATTCATGGAAAAATGCAGAATTTTCCAGCATTCGAAGGGAAGGAAGAAGAATGCAGGGTTTTATTAACCATTGCCCATACCTGAGAGGCCGTGGGATACAATCAACATGGATTTCATATTGGGGTTGCCAAGAACACAAAGAGGTTTTGACTCAATCTTTGTGGTCGTGGATAGATTTTCCAATATGGAACACTTCATTCCATGTCAGAAGACCAGTGACGCAACTCACATTGCGAATCTATTTTTCAAAGAAGTCTTTCGACTTCACGGCTTACCAAGGAGTATAGTTTTAGATCGAGACACTAAGTTCATAGGGAACTTCTGGAGGACCTTATGGAAGAAGCTGGGAACTAACTTGTCATTTAGTTCGACTTATCATCCTCAGACGGATGGACAGACAGAAGTGGTGAAAAGAAGTCTGGGAGACTTGCTGAGAAGCCTGGTGACATAACACCACAACTAGTGGGACAACATATTACCACAGGCATAATTTTCTTATAACGACTCGGTTAATAGAAGCACAGGGCAGAGTCCGTTTGAGATTGTCTATGGCATGCAACTGAGAGGAATTTCTGAGTTAAGGGATTCAGAACAGAATGCAACTAGGAGCGCTAGTGCAGAAGAATTCACAGAGGCAATGAAAGAACTTCACAGCCAGGTGAAGGAGCGTTTACAGAATTCAAGCCAGGAATATAAGCGCAGAGCAGATCAACACAAGAGACAACTTCAATTTGAGGTTGGTGATTTGATCATGGCACATTTGAGGTAGGAAATGTTCCCGAGAGGAACACATAATAAACTGAAGATGAAGAAAATTGGACCATGTAAGGTCTTGAATAAATTTGGGGCGAATGCTTACGAGATTGAATTACCCGATGGAATCGGAATTTCTCCGATATTCAATATCTCAGATTTGTACCCATATAAAGCTGAGGAAGTAGGGACAGGAAATGAGCAGCCAATGATCTAGTGGACAAAGCAGATGCCAGTTGCAGATAAGCCGCAGATGGAGTGCATACTAGACAAAAGAGTAAACAAGAAGACCAGACGAAAGCAATATTTTGAGTATTTGGTCAAATGGAAGGGCCATCCAGTTGAAGATGCCAGCTAGGAGAATGAAGCAAAGATCCAGAGGCATGGACACACCGTGCGTGAGCTCATGGACACGAGCCCATGAAGATTTTCAAGCCAGGGAGTATGATGCAAGAGCATCTCAAGCGAGCCAGCGTGGAGACAACGGACAACTGGAAAAGCGTCCAACACAAATTTTGAAAATATCTTAAAATATTAATGAAGCGATGAAGAAGGAGCACCCTTGTAAAATGTAAATGGACCTTGAGCGATTCGCTCTCATCCTAGTAGATAGAAGGCATTTATGGTAGTTAATGAAAGTAGGTAGAATTGAATGTGTAGATTAGACAGTTTTAGAGCGCAAGAGGGAAACGAGATATAGACACCCTCATTTTGTATTGTATGATTATTATGAGTATGATGAGTGTGAAGAGCATACAGAGATAGGAAGTAGAGAGTTGTGTGAAGACACCCATGTACAAAAATTTGAATTAATAGAGAAACCTTTGATTCAAATTCATGGTGTCATGTTTGTTCTCTGTGTATGTATGCTAAACGTCATGCTCATGGTTATTTTACTCTTCCTACAGTACATTTTATTTTATGCTATGTATGAATGATTTCTTGTTGAATGTTTGAAATCTGAGAGAGAGAGTAGGAGAAATGAGTTTCAATTGTTTCTCTATCTGAGAAAGAGTTCCTGCAAGGAGTGCAGTTGAATTGTCCACAAGGAGTGCGTTGACAAAGGGTTCAGATGTTTGTCTCTGAAAGCTCAGGAGAGATATCTTTTGTTATCATTCCCTTGGAAGTGCAGTTATGCACAAGGAGCCGTGCAAGGAGTGCGCAGGCCGAGTAAAGTCTCAGAGTTACGAATTTGAGCAAAGCATTGAGAGACTGCTATTGCAGGTGTGCACAGAGTCGAAGGATTTCAACACTTGGAAGTGTTTGAAGGTTGTCACAAGGAGTACGAGCAAGAGTTTTTTGAAAGTCTCGAAGTCATGAGAAATTTCAGAGGGAGTTGAAGCCTTCAAAGTCATCGAAGGAAGGCAAGAGGCCAAGTACATTGAGAGTTTGAAGGAAGGCGTAGAGACGTCAGACCGCAAGAGGACAAGTTCTGCGGAGAGGGACACTTTACGTAGTTCGGGCAGAGGTTCTCAAAGGAAAGAGATGGACGATCGGAATTCTCTGTGGAGAATCCGCGAAGTCCAGTGAGCTGTCAGATCTCACGGAGGAGTAGGGAAGCTACAACGAGTGCTTCAAAAGGTTCTAAGCTCAGGAGGAGTAGAGCCATCGATCCAAGTCATCCAGGAGCCTTTGGATCACTCGTGAAATTTCCTATCAGGATTTCGTGAGTGGAAGGGTCGAAAACTTGGTATCAAAGAACATGAAATCATGAAGCGTGAAGCCGTGAAGGATCGATAGGATTGTGTGGGACCACAGAGGTCAGTGAGATGGACAGGTGGCACACTATCGACGTGGAATTCAATCAAATTTAAGTCTCGAAAAGGCGAGAAGGCTAGTTGTGGGGCCAGCGTCGAGAAACGTAACAAATTCTGACATCTCGGGATCTCGACGAATAGAATATCTGGATTTCAGGGTTCATGGGCAGAGATGTATGTTATCGCAACTTATGAACGCACGAAAGTCGACAAGTCGGGGTGATATCGACATCTTGGAGTCATAGTGAGCAGGTGCTCGACCATAGGATTCGCGATATCGCAAAGTCTGATCTCTAAGTGCAAAGGGGGGATCCCACGAGGATTTGCTGTGGGTGCAGATTTTTCCAAATGGAAAATAGAAGAGCCGTTTTTAGAGTTCTTCGGGCCAGTGAAAGGAGAAAGATCCTGTTGATGTGGACCCTTCGACCTGCGGGTTGTGGAGGGTTTTCGGCGTCATCAATATCATACATAATTCATTATCCCGATTTATTGTCATCTCTCGCTACATTTCTTTTACCGTAGCTAAATTTGAATGTATCAGTCATTCTTTATTTTCTGGGTCAGTATCCTCTGTCTTATAAGAAATTATGACCGTTGTTTTTTCCTTGAACATATCATACTCTCCACATAGATAAAGTCATGTAATGTGATACCATAGTACATACACACGTCACTTATGACCGTTGTAATGTGATGTACTGTGATACCATAGTACACACGTCACTTATGACCGTTGTAATGTGATGTAATGTGATACCATAGTACACACGTCACTTATGATCGTTGTTTTTTACTTAAATGTATCATACTCTCCCCATAGATAAAGTCATGCGATGTGATAGCGTAGTACACACATTTCACAAGGGCCATGCATTCTTCTATATGGTCATATTGATTTGTGGATATTACATGGTCACATGTTCTTCCATATGGTCATATTGACTCATGGATGATTGTTTCAACATTATATGTTCATAGGGGTAGTACATTCTTCTAATAGTCCATACTAACCACGTGTATTCTTGATGCATATACGACAAGTGGATGGTGGACAAGAAAGACAATCACAATGACATAACCTATACTCCATGGAACCTAAGTCCTAAGAGGATACACAAAATAGTTTACTGATATAATGACATAATTTGTACTAGATTTAACATGGGATACTAAGTGCTAAGAGGAAATACACAAAATAGTTTACTAAGACAATGACACAACTTATGTTAGATTTAACACAGGACCTAAGTTTAAAGAGGAAATATGCAAAATAATTTATTGGTGTATTAACCATAAAAATGTGGCATGTTTTCATTCCTGTTTTCATTTGCTATATCTATGCAATGATACTTAATAATTACAACAATAAGTTAACCAACAACAACATAGTAAATAGAAACTAAATAGAAACTTTAACAATTTATTTGACAACCGTAATTCTTATTATATAGAAAAGTATAAGGATAAGGAATAGCGGGATCCATCCTCCTCATATTTACGTGATAAGGGATTAGCTACCACATTATAATTTCCCTTCTTGTAGGTGATCTCATAATAATAGCCTAACATCTTGGTGACCCACTTTTACTTCTCAAATGAAGACACATGTTCCTCTGAAAAATTCTTCAAACTCCTATGGTTTGTCTTCCTTTGAAAACACCTTCAAAGGAGGTATGAATGCCACTATACACTACATGAAGGATGACCATCTTTTCATTCTCATAGGTAGACTTTCCCTATGCAATTCCCACCTCCTGCAAATAATTCACCACTGGCCTACGACTCTGGTTGCTTCTCTCAATGCCCCATTTCTTATAATCATGTATGATTCTTTATAGTTCCTCACGAGTTTTAGAAGCCTCTTATTATGGGTTGTTAATCTTAGAGGATTGTTCTTATAGATTGTTAGTCTTTTAGAGTTAGTCTTCGATCTTAGATATGTATCTTTCCAGTTTTCTAACCCTAGTATCCATGGTGAGGTTTCCAATGGCTTTCATGGGAACCTTGTGTTTTCTGAAAGGTTTTTCTGAGATATATACCAATCAATCAATGTCATGAAAGGATTATTTTGAAATAGGTCTCCCACAATGGTCTAGGTAGGCCTTAATATTATGCACCAAAGAACCCAAATAGCATAAAAATAGAAAGAAAAGTAGTTCCATGCCTTGATAATGAGAGAGAAGAATGAATGTGAAGCCTCTTCGAAGGGGAAATCTCCTTTTACAATATAACAAATGTACAATATGATATTCTCACTAAAACTAGGTCTCCTTGGTATATATAGAAGACAAAGGGTACAATTACAATTAAAGGGTCTAGATGACCAATAAGGACAACACTAGCATAACAATAGAAATGTAATAACTCCATATCCAAGGATTAACATGCCCCTCCCATTCAAACAATTATTTCCCTCAACACTTGATTAGTTGTGAATGTTTCTACATGAAGAAATCATATTCCCATGTTGCCTCTTCTATTGGTAGGTTATTCTACTTGATGAGGTACTCAATAATTACTCAATTTTGTAGTTGCTTGATCTTTGTTTCAATAATTTATTTTGGTTCTAGTATGGTTTTCTCGTATTCATTAATCTCTGGTAAAATGGTTTGAATTGGGATCTTGTCACCAATTTCCTTCTTTAAGTAAGAAACATGGAAGAGTGGATGTACATGTGAAGATGAAGGAAATTCCAACTTATAAGACATACTTCCAATCCTCTACAATACCTTATAAGGACCATATTATATGGGTGGTAATTTATTGTCCTTCCTTTGTTGCTTGAGGGACATTTGTTTGTATGGTTGTAGCCTATAAAACACCCAACCCCCCATGACAATTTCTCCTTCACTTCGACGTTGATTCGCTTGTTGTTTCATCCTATTTTGTGCTACAACTAAGTTGTCCTTCAAGAGTTGTAGAACCTCTTGTTGGTGCTCTATGTGGTCCTCCATTGCTTGAGCCTTCACTTTCCCTCTCAAGGGTGATGTGATGGATGGATGATAGCCATAAAGTGTGATAAATGGGGACATATTTATGAAGTATGGAATGATGTGTTGTACCACCATTCTTCTAAGGGAAACTACTTGACCCATTGTCTCCCATGTTATTATTGTGGTTGATGGAGCTAAGGATGAGTTGACAAATTGTTTACATTGAAATAAAGTTATGGGAAACAATACTATACTAGTTTAATCTAAAAATCACCCCTTTTAATCAAATAATTGTTCCTGTACAAAGAATATATTTGGAGATGAGAGCAATCTCCATGAAGAAGAAGATATTTCAGATGAAAGGGATGTAGAAACTATGATGAAGATGAAGATAAAAATCACTACTCCAATGAGAATTATTATGAGTGTTTGTCCAAACAAGTGAACCATAAGGTTTGCTTCAATCTAAAAGTTTTGAAGAAGAATTAACTTGAAGGGAATATTTCCATTGTTTGGGAAAAATCATAAATATTGACAAAAAATACTTCATAAATATGTGCACAATTCAAAGGGAAATCAAATGACTTAAAAAAAACAAGATTCTCAAGTAAATAATTTTTGGGAAGAAAATCAATTTCTTGCAAATAAAGTCGATGAGTTAATACAAGAAACAAAAAATCATGAGGAAAATGAAGCCCAAGTGACAATGATTATTGATCTTGAAAATGCTAAAGGAGATATTCAATATGAAGTGGATATCCTACAACGTAAATTAGAAGAGCATGTTAAGAAGACAAAATATCTCAAAAAACAACTACGGGCATGGGAGAAAAATAATTGTGACTTACAAGTGAAGGATCAAGGATCGATTCAATAAGATGTTGCAATTCAATGTGATTTAGAATCACATTAGAAGAAATATGTCAAGAAAACAAATGGATAATATCTTGTTAGATAAAGACAAAGAAATCAATCGTTTGAAGAATCACAATCAAATCCTACTTATATAAGTAAATAAAATAAAATGTAATGATATTTCAATCCTAAAAATAGAAAAATAGAATCCATTGATGCAAGCAAATCAAGGAAATTTTAGTAAGTTGAAACTAAAAACAAAGAGACCTTAATAGAATTGATCATTCAGATCTAAGAATCAAAGTGTCACTATTAATGAAGTTTTATTAATCAAAGAACATTCATAAATTGAGATGAAGAAACAATTCAATGAGAAGTCACCATCTATATATTAGTGATGGTTGAAGTCCCTTTAATCACCACTAATGAATCCATTGACACACCGGTGAATACAAAAAATATCGAACATTAACTTGGAAAGAAAAGTAATTCATGAAAATATTAAACTGAAGAGTAAGAAGGATCAACTTACCAATGTATCATATAAACACCCAAATTACTGAAATTATGTCATGCAAGAATCAATGTACCAATTGCAATGTTTTTCTTATAGTTCCTAGCATCCAAAATCAATACAACTCGAAGTCAAAAATAGAGAAGCTTGAATAAAGAATCTTATCATCAAAGAGCGCTAGAAATAATCTATTTAGAATAGATTGACCATTTTTCAATGCAACAATATCGTTCAAGGATTTATAAATCACATTGCCTCATGTCCTCAACATTATTAAATATGCAAAAGTTATGAGAAGATGGACGATTATATCAGGAAAAGTTTTCTCTTCCCATGATTTGAGATAAAATCATTTTTATGGGGATGGCTTATAATATACCTAGGATA
Source organism: Picea engelmannii (assembly GCA_009831015.1). NCBI lineage: Eukaryota > Viridiplantae > Streptophyta > Pinopsida > Pinales > Pinaceae > Picea > Picea engelmannii. The sequence goes on along the minus strand of ML782228.1, from coordinate 294,108 downwards.
TATTACCACTCATGTAATATCATATAAAAAAAATTAGTCATAAGTCAATATTGTATACTTACTACATTATAATAATGATAAATTATTATGATTTTTCCAAAGGACATGACTAATCAACCCTACATGTATTTATATACACACATTTTATTAATCAAACAAATCATATAATAATATTCATAATAATAAATAAATATTGTGGCTTTTCCTATTTAGGAACAATGATTTAATGAAATGAACCTAATGGTTTTCTCAAGGCTCTATTTAACAAAGTTCTTACCCACAACAGTCTCAAAATACAACATGGAAAGGTCTTGACAAGTGTATTCTTTGAAAAAATAGTGATGGATCAATAGATCACCTATTATTATATTGTTCTTTCACAAAATAAGTTTGGTATGAATCACTAAATTTGATAAATGAAAATGGAAAATTAAAAATGAAGAATATTTCTAAATATTTTAAAGGGTGGTGTAAAGACAAAACAATTTCAAAGAACAAGGATTTTCCTTGTACTATTTCATAGGAATTATGGCTAAAACAAATCGAATGGATTTCCAAGGCAAAGACATCCTATAATTACAAGTCAACCATGAAGTTAAATATTCTTATGGTGGAATTTGGAAACCCAAGAAAATTAATAATTCAAGAGTATTCAAATATCCATATATAGACACTTCGAAGGTTCGGACACATTGATGGAGAAAATCACAATTACCCAAGTAAATGTGGAGAATAAGGCCTTCCATTTTTAATAGGAAAACATTTTATTTAATTAAATTGTACTTTCGATTAAGACACAAATAATAGTGTTGAATTGTTTGTTTTCTTGTTGCTAAAAATTGCATTTGATAGTGTAACACCCTGTTTCCCCCAGTCTGTAAAAATAACTATACTGGCCAAGAACTATGGCAGACTCAAATATGTGAATGTGTGATTTTGAATGGACCTTAGTATAAAAGGTCGATGAATGTAAATAATGTTATGAATATATGTTGCAGGACTGCTGGGAGGGGGATGTGCTGAAAAGAGACCACAATGGCTAATGAAAGGTGGTGGAAGGCACCTGGAATGGTGGTGTTAACTTCCATCAAAACCAATACTATATTTGGTCTTCACTGGCCTAAAGATCAAGAGCGGCTCGCTGGCCCCGAAATGAATTACTTGCCAGGTTGGTAGGTGAAGAGGCTCCTCATGAGTTAATGAGGGATAGGGGTGAACCACCCATCCATGGAAGCCTCAGACCTGATCACCATGGGGAAGTTCGTGCCACACGCAACCTCGATTGAAAAGAAAAGGCAGGAAAGAGGTGTGGAAGGGGGCAGTCGCGACGGAGATCACAAGAGGGGAGAAATCGTAAGGACTCTGGAAAAATATATAGAGTGATTGATAAGCAGAGAAGAAGGAGAGTAACCTTCGTTCTCGACTTCTGAGAAACAGAGACTCAGTCTCACAACATCGTGGTCTAAGCTCTAGGGTGTTTAGTGGTAAATCCATTCGGAATTGCTGAGCCTACGGTTGGGTGGAAACGAGCACCCCTCTCACCAGTTGCATCAAACCTGGTGTTATTCTGATAAGTGTTATATCTCGTATCTTGAAATTAATATTTTGACATGTATGTTCAGGGTTTGTGTAATTATGAATGGTTACAATATAAGACTGTCTGTATGGTGTTTTGATCAGAAATGGTGGCTATATGCTTAGATTGGAAAGACCACATATGGCTTACATACATACATACATACATACATACATACATACATACATACATACATACATACATACATACATACATACATACATACATACATACATACATACAT
>ML782228.1:251771-292238 GCA_009831015.1 Picea engelmannii | reverse complement strand
CTTATTTGTCTCAAGTAATGCCCTGGATAGATCTCCCCACAGGGACACCCTTTTTGAAAGTTTATCCAAGGATCTGTTGGAGGATTTTATGGCGTAAGTCTTAAAGCCCTGCACGAGAGAGAATGGTCCTCTTAGACTTCAACATTTCGGTATTTCGGCACCCGGGGTACCTAAGTGCAAGTTCCCTTGTACTCGCAAGTCTCGAAACCCTAACTCGCGAAATCCCAAAATGATAGCGGGTGGATGGGTTAGGACATTTCGGTGTTTCGGTACCCAGGGTACCTAAGTGTGAGTTCCCTTGTACTCGCAAGTCCCGAAACCCTGACTCGCAAAATCCTGAAATGACAGTGGGTGGATGGGTTAGGGCATTTCGGTGTTTCGACACCCGAGGTACCTAAGTGTGAGTTTCCTTGTACTCGCAAGTCCCGAAACCCTAACTTGTGAAATCTCGATGGAAGAAACCCCGAAATAAGATGAGTAGGTTTAAGAGTTGGTATTTTGGAGTTTTGACATCCAGGAAATCCAAGGGCGAATTCCCTTGTACTCGCAAGTCCCGAAATCCCGACATGCAAAATTCTGAAATGACAGCATGTAGCTAAATCCCGATAATTTGGCATTTCGGTACCTAGAATACCCAAGGGTGAATTCCCTTGTACTCGCAAGTCCCGAAATCCTGACTTGCGAAATCCCAAAAGATAGAGTGTGGAGAAGTCATTATATTTCGGTATTTCGGTACCTGGGGTACCTAAGTGCGGGCCGCATGTATTCGCCAGTCTCGAAACCCCGAATCATGAGATCTCGACTCACGAATCTCCGATGGAGGAAACCCCGAAATAGTGGAGCATGTTTAGAGTTTGGTGTTCTGGAGTTTCAACTCCCGGGAAACCTAGGAGCGAGACCCCTTGTTCTCACATAACGTGAAATCCCGAAAGGAGAAATGCTGAAATGGCTTAGCATGGATAGATATGGTGTTTCGGTGTTTCGACAACCGGGATACCTATCGACAAGTTCTCTTGTTCTTGCTAGTCCCGAAAACCCGAATTGTGAAACCCCAAAATAATAATAGTGCAGACGAGATATGGTGTTTCGGTGTTTCGACACCCAGGATACCTATCGGCAAGTTCTCTTGTGCTCACCAGTCCCGAAAACCCGAATTGTGAAACCCAAAAATAATAATAGTGCAGACGAGATATGGTGTTTTGGCACCCAAGATACCTATCGACAAGTTCTCTTGTGCTCGCCAGTCCCGAAAACCCGGTTTGTTAATTCCCGAAATACGCTGAGTGACATATGTGTGTGTGTGTGTGTGTGTGTGTGTGTGTGTGTGTGTGTGCAGGTTTCGGAGTTTTCGGCTCTCGGGAAACCCAGGTGTGAGACCTCCTGTCGTCACACATCCTGAAATCCTGATGGAGGAAATCTCGAAGGGTAGAGTACCAAACTTATTACGGTTTGTTGTTAATCTCGATCAGTGGTTAGGTCCATTTCGGGTTTCAGCCCTTCGAAAGTCAAGAGAGCAAGGGATCGCTTGCCTCATGACTCCCCATATTGAGATAGCAGAAGTGCCTTCTCGGTAAGGACTGTGGGCATAGTCACGGACATATGAGGGACTTTAAAGGGAAAGGAGGGTCTACGCTAGGCTCCTTAGAATCTCGGGGAGTGTTGTCCCTCGAGAATAAGGAAAGAAAGACGAAAATTTTCTAGCCTCATGGTGGGTGTGTGAAAAATTGGTATTAGAGCATGGTTACAACAATTGGTCTGCTTGGGCTCATGAACGAGTTGCACAAGAGCTCTGTTCGAAACACTCCTAAAAGGGATAACCCCATGTCTTAACCTTCCTAATCAAAAGTCAAAGTTAAGAATGAAAACTCCTATTGTGTGTGTGTGCATGTGAAAAATATGAATTATGCACTGGTTATAAATGAATATAAATATTGACTAACAACCATCATTTTTCTTTTGCACACGAAGAGGAAGATCAACCACGGGAAATTGCATACGTAGAGAATGGTGACTCACCAAGAGGTGGGGGAAGGCTCCCACAATAGAGATGAAGAGTCTGATGAAAGGAGGGAAGTAGGGAGCCCTCCAGATCTAGCCGATACTGTGAGGAGCCTCATGGTCGAATTACAAAGCTGCAAGGCTGACAATGAGAGGATGATGAAAGAACAAGAAAAGCAAACAGAAATTAACATAGTTTTACTGTAGAGTTTATCTGACCTACAAAGATAAATGCAGCATGAACCTTAAATACATAAACATGGTCATATCAGTGGCCACACTGAGAGGAGCACCTCGAAAAAGGTCCATCCCAAAGGTAAAGGACAAGTGGTGGACGATTCCTTTGGGAAGGAAGCTGGCGGTTCGGAGGGCTCTTCTAGAAGCATAACTAGTTCTTATTCCCAAAGAAGATAGAAGAAGCGAAAGCTTTCCAAGGGTCATAAATTCGAAGAATTCAGGAAGGCCAAACCACCCTCCTTCGACGGTGAAATAAAGAAGGGAGAGGAAGCAGAGGCATGGCTGCTTGGACTAAAGAAGTATTTCAGAGTCCATGACTTCTCAGAAAATTTGAAGGCCTAAGTGGCCACCTTCAACTTGAACGGAAAGGCTTCCATTTGGTGGGAAGACCTTAAGAATGTGAAAGGGGTTCGCGAAGAGGACCTGTCTTCGGAATGGTTTGAGAAATACTTCTGGAAGAAGTATCTGTCAGAAAAATATTTCGATGAAAAGACTAAAGAATTCTATGAACTCAAACTGGGGCAACTCACTATAGAGGAATATGTCAGCAGATTCCTCGAGTTGCTGAGGTATGTACCTTATATAAAAAAGTAGAAAAGGAAAAGGTGCAATGTTCCATCAGCGGACTACCTAAGGAATATCGGAACAAAATTGAATTTGATGAGCCAAAGACCCTAGAAGGCACTATCCGAAAGGCAAGATATTTTCATGAACAGTTTGGACATCATACAGAACCTCGCAAAGGCTAGAAACCAAAGAATAGTTCAGGATTTCAGAGAGAGGGTATTAAATCCCCAAGATTTAAGAACTATAAGAAGAACTCAAGGATGAGCTTCCCAGCCCAGAGTGTACACCAGCAGAACTTTCCCTCCTTGGGTGGAAATAAAACCTCTAGATCTGTACCATTGAAGGCTGATAACCCGAAGAGAGAACCTTTGAAATGTTGGGGTTGTGGAGAAGAACATCTACTGAGCGACTGTCCACACCAACAATAGAATAGTCAGAGAATTTACAACATCCAGGAAGCTACCATCGTCAATGATGTGTCCGGGAGTGTGCCACAAATTTATGCAGCCTTGGATAATAACCAAGCCAACCACCAAGCTTCAGTGGTGTAAATAGAAGGTATGATTTGCAACCATCTAGTGTCTATTCTGATTGACCCTGATTCAAACTTGAGTTATATAGCCCCTAAGACTATTGATAAGTGTAAACTACAACCACATAAACCTACCAAGCCATGGTTGGTACAGTTAGCCACTGGCACCAAAAGAAGGGTAGTAGAGGTCATACTAGCCTGCCATTTAATGTTGGGTGAATTCCCCACCCAAGCAACCCTTAACATATTACCCCTGGTATCGTATGATCTATTGATTGGTATGGACTGGCTAGCTACCCATAAAGCCAGATTGGACTGTTACCATAAAACCTTAGAATGTGTAAGTAAAGAAGGAAAAAGGATAACCCTTCAAGGGATTCGAAAACCTGTCTCAGTGAGACAAATATCAGCTCTACAAATGAGAAGGTATTTCTAAAAAGGATGTCCCTTATATGCAATATAGGTATTGAAAACAATTGAAGGTGACAAACCAAGCCTCGAAGACCACCCTACCCTAAGAGAATACAAAGATATATTTCCAGAAGAGGTACCGGGTGTACCTCTGAGAAGGGACATTGACTTCTCGATAGAACTTGCACCGGGAGCGGTGTCAGTGTCTAGGACACCCTACCAGATGAGCACATCTAAACTAGTTGAACTCAAATTGCAATTGAGAGAAATGATGGATAAGGGCTATATTCGGCCCAGTGTGTCTCCATGGGTAGCACTAGTCCTATTTGTGAAAAAGAAGGACGGTACCCTTAGACTGTGTGTAGATTATAGACAACTCAATAAGGTAACCATAAAGAACAAGTACCCCTTGCCCAGGATCGATGACTTGTTTTATCAATTGGGGGGTGTGTCTATTTTATCAAAGATTGACTTGAGGTCGGGATACCATCAAGTCCAAATCAAGGGTGAAGACATCCATAAAAATTCCTTCTGGATGAGGTATGGTCACTATGAGTTTTTGGTAGTGCCAGTTGGGTTAACCAATGCCCCTGCCACTTTCATGTGCTTGATGAACAATGTACTCAGTAAATTCCTAGACAAATTTGTGTTAGTTTTTATTAACAATATATTAATTTACTCCAAGAATGGAGAAGAGCATGAAGAGCATCTTAGGATTGTGCTGCAAGTGCTAAGAGAACATCAGCTCTATGCCAAATTCAACAAATGTGAATTCTTCCAGAAGCAAATACATTACTTAGGCCATGTCCTATATGAAGAAGGAGTAGCAATAGACCTTGACAAAATCAGGTCTATCATGGAATGGCCTACCCCAAAGGACATTTCGGATATTAGATCCTTTATGGGATTAGCAGGATACTATAGGATATTTATAAAAGGATTCTCCAAAATTGGTTGTCCAATCACTGCCCTCCAAAAAAAGGGGAAAAAATTTACATGGACACAAAAATGTGAAGAAAGATTTCAAACCCTGAAACATCTACTGACCCACGCACATGTGCAGAAGATTGTCGATCCCAAAGATGACTTCCTCGTGTGCACAGATGCCTACAAGGAAGGGCTTGGAGGAGTCCTTATGCAGGGAGGAAGTGTGGTCTACTATAAATCCCGAAAATTGAATGAGCACGAAGTCAACTATGTGACCCATGATCTGGAGTTGGCCGCTATAGTGCATGCCTTAAAAATGTGGAGGCATTACCTCCTAGGAAGGAAATTTGTACTTATGATAGATCACTGTGGATTGCGATATTTGTTTGACCAACTGAAGCTCAATGCCAGACAATCTAGGTGGATGGCCCTCCTTAGAGAGTTTGATTTCGAAATCAAACACATTAAAGGAAAGGAAAATAGGGTGGTCGATGCCCTTAGCAGAAGTATGAAAACAATTCACCTGGTAGCGATGAGCACCTGTAAGAAAGATGTCAAGGAAAGAGTCAGAAATGCACAAGAAACAAATCCCTTTGTCTAGACCGTGACCTCGTACCTACAGCAAGAGCCCACTGGGGTAAAGTACAGAGACTACCAGATGATGCAAGGAGGTCTGCTCACTTACCAAAGAAGATTGTATATCCCAGATTGTGATGACTTGAAGAGGTTTATACTAGATGAACTACATAAAAGACCCTATATTGGTCATCCAGGATACCAGAAGATGATCACGGCCACTAGGAAACAATTCTACTGGCCTAGGTTGAAGAAAGACATAGCCGAGTACTTTGCCAAATGCATAGAGTGCCAATAGGTTAAAGCAGAACACCGACACCCAGCAGGATTATTGCAACCTTTACCAATCCCAGAATGGAAATGGGAAACCATCTCCGTGGATTTCATCACTGGGTTACCAACCTCGACCAAACATAATGACGTCATTATGGTAGTGGTGGATAAATTGAGCAAGTCTGCTCATTTCATCCCTGTCAAGTCGAATTGCAAGGCAATAGACATTGCTCAGGTATTCATGAAAGCAATATTCAGACTGCATGGTATGCCGAAAGAGATCGTGTCTAACAGAGACATGAAATTCACTTCCAACTTTTGGAAATCACTGATGGCGGGTTTAGAGACCAAGTTGTTGTTTAGCACCTCCTATCACCCTCAAACCGATGGATAGATGGAAAGAGTGAACCAAATACTAGAAGACATGCTAAGAATGCATGTAATGCATCAACCCAAGAAGTGGGAAGACTACTTGCCACTGGTGGAATTCGCCTACAACAACGGCTACCAAGAATCCTTAAAGATGAGTCCCTTCAAGTCCTCTATGGTAGGCCATGCAACACTCCTGTCAGTTGGAGTAATCCCGTAAACAAAATTTCTTTTGGACCTGACATGTTGAAAGAAATGGAACAACAAGTAACTCAGATAAAACAAAACCTGAAGGTCGTTCAGAACCGACAGAAAAGTTACGCCGACTAAAAGAGAACTCCAAGAGAGTTCAAGACAGGAGATCATGTATATCTCTGAGTTAAACCCAGGAAGAGTTCCCTGAAAATGGGAGCTTGTGCCAAGTTGGCACCTCGGTGTTGTGGACCCTTTGAGGTTCTAGATAGAGTGGGACCTATAGCCTATAGGCTAGCACTTCCTCCCACTGTAAAAGCACATAATGTTTTCCATGTTTCATTATTGAAGAAATATGTACATGATTCTAATCATATAATCGACTGGTCTGTGATCCAGGTGGAACCAGAGGGAGAATTCCTACCAGAACCTCAATGCATACTGGACAGAAAGGAAACCCCTCTCCGGAACAAAACCATTTCACAAGTCAAGGTGCAATGTAGACATTTTGGCCCAGATGAGGCTACATGGGAAATGGAGGATGCCATGAAACAGGCATATCTGATTTTGTTTACCTCTATACATACATGCCATATTGATAGATAGAACATCGAGGATGATGTTCCTTTAAGGGGGAGGGAATTGTCACATCCTGTTTCCCCCAGTCTGTAAAAATAACTATACTGGCCAAGAACTATGGTAGACTCAAAGATGTGAATGTGTGATTTTGAATGTACCTTAGTATAAAAGGTCGACGAATGTAAATAATGTTATGAATATATGTTGCAGGACTTCTGGGAGGGTAATGTGTTGAAAATCAACCACGATGGCTGATGAAAGGTGGTGGAAGGCACCTGGAATGGTGGTGTTAACTTCCACCGAAACCAATACTGTATTTGGTCTTCACTAGCCCAAAGATCAAGAGCAGCTCACTGGCCCTGAAATGAATTACTTGCCAAGTTGGTAGGTGAAGAGGCTCCTCATGAGTTAATGAGGGATGGGGGTGAACTGCCCATCCGTGGAAGCCTCAGACCTGACCACCGCGGGGAATTTCATGCCACATGCAACCTCACCAAAAAAGAAAAGGCAGGAAAGAGGTGTGGAAGGGGGCAGTCGCGACGGATATTGCAAGAGGGGAGAAATCGGAAGGACTCTGGAAAAATATGCAGAGTGATTGATAAGAAGATAAGAAGGAGAGTAACCTTCGTTCTCGACTTCTGATGAACAGAGACTCAGTCTCACAACATCATGGTCTAAGCTCGGGTGTGGCTAGTGGTAAATCCATTCGGAATCGCTGAGCCTACAGTTGGGTGGAAATGAGCACCCCTCTCAGAAGTTGCATCACACCTGGTGTTTTTTTGATAAGTATTATATCTCGTATCTTGAAATTAATATTCTGACATGTATGTTCATGGTTTGTGTAATTATGAATGGTTACAGTATAAGACTGTCTGTATGGTGTTTTGATCAGAAATGGTGGTTGTATGCTTATATTGGAAAGACCACCTATGGCTTATATATATATATATATATATATATATAGATAGATAGATAGATATAGATATGTTTTGAATGGATTCAGTTTTCAACTCTATTCTCAGGAAATTTATTCTCTTATTTGTCTCAAGTAATGCCCTGGATAGATCTCCCCATAGGGACACCCTTTTTGAAAGTTTATCCAAGGATCTGCTGGAGAATTTTATGGCATAAGTCTTAAAGCCCTGCACGAGAGAGAATGGTCCTCTTAGACTTCGACATTTTGGTATTTCGGCACCCGGGGTACCTATGTGCGAGTTCCCTTGTACTCGCAAGTCCTGAAACCCCGACTCGCGAAATCGTGAAATGACAATGGGTGGATGGGTTAGGACATTTCAGTGTTTCGGCACCTGGGGCACCTAAGTGCGAGTTTCCTTGTACTCGCAAGTCCCGAAACCCCGACTCGCAAAATCGCGAAATGACAGCGGGTGGATGGGTTAGGACATTTCGGTGTTTCGGCACCTGGGGTACCTAAGTGTGAGTTTCTTTGTACTCACAAGTCCTGAAACCCCGACTTGCGAAATCCTGATGGAAGAAACCCCGAAATAAGATGAGCAGGTTTAAGAGTTGGTATTTCAGAGTTTCGGCATCCAGGAAATCCAAGGGAGAATTCCCTTGTACTCGCAAGTCCCGAAATCCCGACATGTGAAATCTCAAAATGAAAACATGTAGCTAAATCTCGATAATTTGGCATTTCAGTACCCGGAATACCCAAGGGCGAATTCCCTTGTACTCGCAAGTCCCGAAATCCCAAAATATAGAGTGTGGAGAAGTCATTATATTTCGATATTTCGATACCCGGGGTACTTAAGTGCGGGCCCCATGTATTCGCCAGTCTCGAAACCTCGACTTGCGAGATTCTGACTCACGAATCCCCGATGGAGGAAAACCCGAAATAGTGGAGCATGTTAAGAGTTTGGTGTTCCGGAGTTTCGACTCCCGGGAAACCTAGGAGCGAGACCCCTTGTTCTCAGATAACGCGAAATCCCGAAAGGAGAAATGCCGAAATGGATTAGCACGGATAGATATGGTGTTTCAGTGTTTCGGCACCCAGGATACCTATAGACAAGTTCTCTTGTGCTCGCCAATCCCGAAAACCCGAATTGCAAAACCCCAAAATAATAATAGTGCAGACAAGATATGGTGTTTCAGTGTTTCGACACCCGAGATACCTATCGACAAGTTCTCTTGTGTTCACCAGTTCCGAAAACCCAAATTGCGAAACCCTGAAATAATAATAGTGCGGACGAGATATGGTGTTTCGATGTTTCGACACCCAAGATACCTATCAGCAATTTCTCTTGTGCTCGCCAGTCCCGAAAACCCGATTTGTGAATTCCTGAAATAGGCTGAGTGACATATATGTGTGTGTGTGTGTGTGTGTGTGTGTGTGTGTGTGTGTGCGCAGGTTTTGGAGTTTTCGGCTCCCAAGAAACCCAGGTGCGAGACCTCTTGTCGTCGCACATCCCGAAATCCCGATGGAGGAAACCCCGAAGGGTAGAGTACCAAACTTATTCCGGGTTGCTGTTAATCTTGATAAGTGGTTAGGTCCATTTCTGGTTTCGACCCTTCGAAAGTCAAGAGAGCAAGGGATCGCTTGCCTCACGACTCCCCGTATCGCGATAGTAGAAGTGCCTTCTTGGTAAGGACTACGGGAATAGTCACAGACATATGAGGGACTTCAAAGGGAAGGGAGGGTCTGCGCTAGGCTCCTTAATATCTCGGGGAGTGTTGTCCCTCGAGAATAAGGAAAGAAAGGAAAAAAATTTCTAACCCCGTGGTGGGTGTGTGACAGATAGAGATATCACCAATGTTCATATCATGGGTGATTTCGAGAACATTATTGTCTAGGAAAGAGAAAAATAAAAAATAAAAATTTCTTCTTCCAATCCTAAAAAAAATTATAGAGTTTGGAAACATGTTTGTGTATGTCTCCTTTCAAGATCTTGATCTTTTCATATGACTTGATGAAAAAGGTTATAATATTTCTAAAGAAGCAATACTTCTCCAAGAGGGTATGTTGGTTTTAGTTGAATTAGGATAAGGATGCCACCTTATAGAAGATGTTATTTCCCTTTATTGAAGTTCAATAGAAACAACGAGAAAATTGTGTATATTTGAAAAAATTGTGACCTTTTTTGAATTTGGTATCAATACTTTATATATCTTTGAATAGATATTGGTTTCACATTTTCACCCAAGAACCTATGGATGAATATATAATTATACTTAGTTAAGTCATTGTTTTAGGTATAGTTTTTTGGTTATGAAGAAATAGCGAGACTTTATTCTCAACCATGTTCGAAAGGAACCTTTCTATGTACATTTTGATTTTCTTTTGAAATATCAAATACACATGGTTTTATTTGAAAAAATAATATCATTTCACCATGACCATGAAGCAATCACACTTATAAATTGTGCACCCAAATTGTATTCAATGAGAATATAAAAACATGCATGTGTTCCAACATTGCACTAAAAGAAATTTGAAAAATGAATAAAACTTCACCCACATATGTTTTGTTTTCTACATAGGCTTCACCCATTAGTCAAAATTGATGGAAAAAATTAATGTGGGGTATTTTTGGGCTGTACTAAAAATATTTCCTTTCAACTTTGTTCACATTTTGATTTGTTCTATCCTTGACTCTTTTAACGAGACTCCACATGGAAACTAGTAATTGGTGAAGTGTACCTAGTTGATATAGTGAGCCTTTGATTAGTAGATTTCAAGTAGGCTGGGGGCCAATAAATGGAGTAAACATTTCAATTAGAGGCAACTTTTAGTATCCTAGGAGCTTGGTGCTAGTTTAGAGATTTTCTTAGGTGGATCTCAATGGTGGGTAGATAAATTAGGTGAAGTTCCTAGGGATAAAGGATTAATGTATCACATGTATGTAGACCTTGAAACAATATTATTACAGTGTTATGGAGAAAGAAGTAATCCTTAAATCTTGCACTTGGTTATAAACATTGAGGGTGAAATTTTCTCTATATTTTTGTGTTTATGCTACAAATAACATGCCTTAGACCTTGATTTGATGTATGAATTCCATTATCATGTTTGTAAGGGAATGTGGATTGAGGAACATAGATAAAAATCCCAATAATGCAAGAGTATTACGGTTACAATAAAGGACACACCTACAATAAAGGATATATATACTAATCTTGTTAAGTGGTGATGATAATACTAATTAACACCCTTAATTAAAGATATAGTTGATGCAGGAGCATCTCGGTCATCCTGGAGATGACATGGCGAAGATGGTTGGAGAGTTGTTACAACAATGATTAAGTGTTGTAAGAAATAAATAGTAGAAGAATGAGATAGACTACGGTAAGTAACAACAATGGTGCAGATTGAATGAATGTTACAGAGTGTGGTAGTGTAGAAGATGGGACACTGCTACAGGATGGACACATTTCTACAAAATGAGTAGGAGACAAGTGCATGGAAGGGAAACATAAACTGTTGTAGAAGGAAAGGTTGCGTTGATGAACAATGTATTGTTGGTAGAAGATGGAAGTTTGCATGAAGGATAATAGTCATTGAGGAAAGGATGAATCATAARMTAGAAGGTGAAAGGGTGTGAGGATTCCACTCCACTGGAGAAACTRAAGHGAACAATTTMTAAAAGAATAAAAMAAAACATMRAAGAGATTGCAAGGAAKCTTGYRGAGTCGAKAAGAAGAGACATCGTGYGAAAYAATGAGTGAGAGAAGTGGTTGAGGTTGTCATGGCCTTCAACATGGAAACATAGTGGAGATTGAAAACRCGTGTACARTCATTGAGTTGTTGTATTGTARWATGTATGAATGGAWAAAARAGTTGATGTTTACAGATCTAACCTTTCCATGCATGTGTGTGAATGAAATCTTGTATGATGTTATTTGTTGTGTTATTGGCATGACTTTGTGCAAGTTAATTTACATTKCTTGAATGAGTAAATACCAGTAGAGAATAGTTCCATATGATATTGTTGTGCAGGTGGCATGGATATGTAGAATACCATGCTTGATTTGCAATCTTCTACATGTGTATGTGGGTCTGAGAGAGACCGTACAATGGAATGATGGTTCACTATAGCTAGGATTCCACTCCACTGGAGAAACTAAAGTGAACAATTTCTAAAAGAATAAAAAAAAACATCAAAGAGATTGCAAGGAATCTTGCAGAGTCGATAAGAAGAGACATCGTGTGAAATAATGAGTGAGAGAAGTGGTTGAGGTTGTCATGGCCTTCAACATGGAAACATAGTGGAGATTGAAAACGCGTATACAATCATTGAGTTGTTGTATTGTAAAATGTATGAATGGATAAAAGAGTTGATGTTTACAGATCTAACCTTTCCATGCATGTGTGTGAATGAAATCTTGTATGATGTTATTTGTTGTGTTATTGGCATGACTTTGTGCAAGTTAATTTACATTGCCTGAATGAGTAAATACCAGTAGAGAATAGTTCCATATGATATTGTTGTGCAGGTGGCATGGATATGTAGAATACCATGCTTGATTTGCAATCTTCTACATGTGTATGTGGGTCTGAGAGAGACCGTACAATGGAATGATGGTTCACTATAGCTAGGGTGATTGTATAACTTGATACACTATGAGAGTCCAATGCATTTGCATGAATATAGAAACATTGTGGTTGTGACAGTTTAATTATTGTGGATTGATATTAGCAAGGATAAGCGCTGTCGATCCAGGAGCCTTGATGGTTCCTATATGAGTACAAAAATTTATTTTTATTTCATAGAATTTAGATATCTTCATGTGAGAATGTTCCCGGTTGATAAATTAACCCTTGATTCAGGATTGTGTGGCACAATCGAAGGGGATGTTACATTGAATGTAGAACAAAAGGATGTGAATAAATGTTGTTGTGGAAGGTATGATATCAATGTGATTTTCATGTTGTAGCAGATGTGTGTAGTAGCAGAAGATGTGTTGCAGCATGGACGTGTTGAAACAACACGCATGTTGAAAAGGGGGTGTGCTATAGTAGGATTCTGCAACAGGAAGCATGTTGTACTAGGAGGTGTGTTGCAACAGGAAGGGTGTTGCAGCAAGAGGAATGTTGCAACATAGGCGTGTTGCAAAAGAAGTGTGTTGCAACAGAGGCATGTTGCAACATAGGTGTATTGTAGACGAAGACATGTGGTCGAAGATGTGTTGCAACCATGGGTGTAAGTGTGTTACAATAGAAGTTGTACTATAGAAGAAGGTGTGATACAACAAGAAGCAATTTGCAACAAGTGATTGTGTTGTAGACTGGTTAACACAAACTTGTTGATGAAGAACGAATCTACTATTGGATCAAGACCCAATTTACTTATGGGTTTTTTTCATTGAACCTATGGGTTATGGCCCATGAATTATCTTGAACACAATTATAAGAAACAATTTAACACATGCAAGGTACACCTGAGAGTAAGATCCATAAAACCCAAAGGCTTGACCATAAGATTATCAGGTAATATATTGAAACTGATGTTTCAAACACCAAAAATGCGGGCCGATATAATTCTACTAGGTAAAAACTCAATAGATTCTATTCTCGGTTCCATCGTACAATTTTCAAGGTGCAGAGATCCGAATGGATAATTTCATAACTAAATGTTGGAAACACCTTTAGCCATACACAATATGGATTCACTCTATTTCAACAACCCATAAGTTTGACAATCGATCAATCTACAACGATCGATTTGCAACCAACCCATTTAAAATCTCATTCATCTCATCCATCAAACATTACATATATATTACGATTTAGACCCACAGACTCAAAATGAAAGGCTCCAAATGACCCATCCTTGGCGTTGAAAGATGCCAGGTCGCAATTATGGAATGTAATTGAATTCAATTTCGAATCATAGTTACACATTAGTCGTATAAAATAATTAACAATGCTCAATATATGAAATTCACAATCATTAATTAGATAGAATCACTCAACCAAGAACTGAATATGATCCTTAGACTAACATTAACACCCAAAATATGAACATTAAATATAAATAATATGATATACTTCATAGAAATAAGAGATTAAACAATACTCCCCTCGACTTGATCTTACAATTATGTGCCCCCCCTCATCTATGCCCTCTAGCTTACATTTAAGAGAAAAATACAATCACATGGATCATCTCAGATCCACAATCTTCTCCTCATAATCTATAACTAATCCCTAGGATCTCTAACTATCTACTTGAAATAGGGATTTCCTTCTAACTAAATAACAAACTATATCATTCTATATGCATATCTTATATGATCACAAGGAAATCATCACATCCTCCTACTAGGATTTTCCTTGTAGAAGCTTGAAACTTAAATTATGATCAATGCGGGTTTATGATCCTGCATCGTTGTTGTTCTATAGATTTTGTTTATGGATGTTCAAGGAAGAAAACATGGATATGTGATAGCTGAGGTAAAACCCTAGGGGTTGTTACATGATTGGTTTGGAAAATAAAGGAAATGTAGAGATGAGGAAGAATCATTAGGACAACTGTGGTCCCAATTAAGCATAACTCAAGAAATGTTTCATTGCAAATGTAATTTGATGGAAGGGGGTGGATTCCCACTGTATCAAGTGGTATTAGAGCATGGTTCATCTCTGGATGGAATAAACTGCAAAGGTATCAAGTTAGCTTCAACTATGGATGAAAGAATTTCAAGGATATGAAAGTTAGTTACATTACTAAAATCAGTTTCCTGATAGTGTTTCTAGGTAACCATGATAACAAGAAGACCTAGGAGAATGTATTTTTAGATTTTGTTGTTGAAAGAAGAATGGTGGGAGGCAATGTTGGAGAAAAGTATTGTGAAGGGTAGTCTGAATGAGGGCTACAAACAACTCCCGAGAATTTTCTCCATGAAGATGAGTAGGTCAGGGAAGTGAAAAAACTAAGAGTTTGAATTAAGAGGATGGAGTGGTAGCATATGTTAGAGTGAAGTTGTTAAAAGGGATAACATTGAAGATGAGAAGAAGAAGAAAGCCAAGAATAGAAATTTGCATGAAGCAAAGTCCAGAAGGTTATTGGTGTGCAGGAAGATAGTCTATGAGATAAATGGCTTCTAGAAATAGATGGTAGTTGTGGTGTTAGTTACCCATGACTATTATCTTGAGATGAAAGAAGCAACATGGTTCATGAGAGGAATCATGAGATGGATGTTGTGGTGGAATTTATCCATGATTGTCCATGATTGTTATCTTGAGATGAAGACATAGTCATTGGAAATGAGTGACTATGGATATGAGAGGAATTCAGTCATAGGGTTTACTAGATTGGAGGTTGGGATCAGATATTCTGAGAAGCGTGTTGGTAACAGTGAGAGGATTGTTTTTGGATGGTGGCTAGAGGTTTTTGAATGGACCTGAATATAAGGGAAATGAGGATGAACAGAGACATGGAAAAATATACCAGTGGAAATTAGAGGCACATGTGGTTGTGTCAGATGTAATGAAGAAAAGGAGGGAGTGAATATGGATTTCTTTGTTTTCCATTAACATATTATTTTCTTGTTTACAATAAGAAAGAAATTTGTGGTTGCAGATAAAAGAAAATGTGATTGGATGAAAATAAGATGCACTAGAATGATCGTGTATGAGAAAATAAATTACAGGATTAGAGAGTTTGCAGATGGTGAAGATGTCTAAGATAATCCCCAAGTGGAAGATGGCATCGCGAAGATGAGTTAACTAAGAGGAAGCATGAAGGAAGTTGTTGATTTGAAGATTGATGAACTTATCGTCCTAAATATGAAGAAGTTGATGAAGATGTTGTTGAAATAGAAAGGAAAATATTTAAAATCTCCTTATGAAGAAGACATGCCACAGAGGAATGATGGCAGGGTTGAAGGTTGCTAAGGACAAAATGTGAAGGTGTTGCATGAAGAGGAAGGCTCTTGGAGCTATGTCTCTAGTAATTTGTCAAGAATGTGCACATGCTCACAAAATCATTGACTAAGGAAGTCTGTGTGTGGTTGTGGATTGAGTCAAGGAAAGTGTAACAAGGGAGCATGTGACTCTATGTTGTGTGGCTTCAAGCATGAATGGTTGGCTACATTGAAGGAACTTGGTACATTGCATGAAAAAGGGCAGTGAGATGTACTGGATGGTTCATGACTTAGATCTAATTATACAAGTGATGCATAGATGAAAAGAACCTGACTGGTGCTTGTGGTAATGAAGGAAGAGGGACAAAGAAGGTAGCAATACTGGAAGGTGAGTTGTTGTAGAAAGTTGAGTTACAATAGAAATGGGATGAAATTTCCAAATCTCCATGAAGAGAGTATTGTTGTGGTGTTGCGGGTGGATGTGAAACAAGGGACAAAAATGAGTTGAGAGAAAAATTGTGCAGAACAGAAAGATGTCTTACAGATTGCAGTGTGCATATCAGATGAGGATTCTAGATTTGGGAGTGCAATATTGATGGAAGTTGCATTGGGAAGTTGTAGATGCAGATGATTTACCTCATGAGAATGTGGACATGATTTTTTTAAACTTGGGGAGTCTGATGCAGGAGCATCTCAGTCATCCTAGAGATGACTTGACGAAGACAGTTGCAGATCTGTTACAACAACGATTAAGTGTTGTAGGAAATAAATAGTAGTTGAATGAGACAAATTGTGGAAAGTAACAATAGTCGTGTAGATCGAAATAATACTACAAAGTGTGGTAGTCTGACAAATGGGACACCTCTATAGGATCAACACATTTCTACAAAATGAGTAGGAGACAAGTGCGTGGAAGGAAAATATAAAATGTTGTAGAAGGGAATGATGCCTTGACGAAGAGTGTGTTTTTGGTAGAAGCTGGAAGGTCGCATGTAGTAGATGATTCATTGAGGAAAGGATGAATCAGAAGATGGAAGGTGAAAGGGCATGAGGATTCTATTGGAGAAACTAAGGTGAAAAATTTATGAAAGAACAAAAAACAACATCGAAGAGATTGCAAGGGAATTTGCAGAGTATGCAAGAAGTGAGATCGTGTGAAACAATGAGTGAGAGAAGTGGTTGAGTTTGGCATGGCCTTTAGCCTGGAAACCCAACAGAGATTGTAAGCTCGTGCAGGTTCATTGATCCATTATACTGTAATATGTATGATTAAATAAAAGAGTTGATGTTTACATATCTAACCTTTCCATGCATGCATGTGAATGAAATCTTGTATGATGTTATTTGTTGTGCTATTTGCATGACTCTGTGCAAGTTAATTGTCATTGCTTGAATGAGTAAATTCTAGAAGAGAATAGTTTCATGTTATATAGTTGTCTAGGTGGCATGGATATGTAGAATACCATGCTTGATTTGCAATCTTCTATAGGTGTATGCGGGTTTGAGAGAGACCATTCAATGGACTAGTGGTTCATTATAGTTGGGGAAACTATATAACTTGATACACTATGAGAGGCCAATGTATTTACATGACTATAGAAATGTTGTGGTTGCGAAAATTTAATTACCGTGGATTGATATTAGCGAGGATGAGCACTCTCGATCCAAGAGTGTTCATATTTCTTGTATGAGTACAAAGTCTGTTTGTATTTCATACACTTTAGAGATCTGCATGTGATATTTTTCCATGGTTGATAAATTAACCCTTGATTAGGGATTTTATGGCACAATCGAAGGGGATTATATGTTAAAGGTAGCACATAGGGTTGTTAATAGAGTTTTTTGTGGAAGGTATGATATTGGTGTGATTTTTGTGTTGCAATAGATGCATGTAGTAGAAAAATATGTGTTGCAGCATAAGTGTGTTGTCGCAACAAGCAAGTTGAAAAGTGGGTGTGTTACAATAGGAGGCTGCAATAGGAAGCATATTGCAACAAGAGGCTATAATATGAGGCATGTTACAGCAGATGCATTTTGCAACCATAGTTGTAGGTGTGTGACAATAGAAGTTGTACTATAACTGAAGGGATGCTGCTACAAGAAGCAAGTTGCACCAAGTGAATGTATTGTAGACTGGTTAATGCAGATTGGTGTTCGGTAGCTTCTATTTGTGGATGTTCAAGAAAGAAAAAATGGATATGTGATAGGTGAGATACAACCCTAGGGGTTTTGACACGATCGGTTTGGAAAATAAAGGAAATGTAGCTACATGGGGAAGAAGCGTTAGGACAACTGTGGTCCCAATTAAGCATAAATCAAGAAATGTTCCATTGCAAATGTACTTTGATGAAAGGGGGTGGATTCCCACTGCATCAATAGTGCAATCAATATTCTTGATATTCTTGAATAGTTTGGGTTGAGGTTGACAATTAATGAAGCCTACGAAGTTGGTTATATAGTGAGTGTAGAACCTAGAACTTGTAGTAAAAGATTCATGTGGCATCTAATATCATATATATTTTGATGTTATTGTTTTTGTAAGGGTGTGCTTTACTTTTGTTGTGTACTGACCTAGACGATTAAGGTAATTGCATAAAAAATCAAATAAATAAAAAATTGCCATATACTTTAACCCTTAAAGTCCTATTGTTATACGAGTAAATAAGACTACTCCTTTATTCTCCCATGATCAACAACTCACCCTTTCTTCAGAGTTCAGAGCACATTCTAGCTTTGATACCAAGTTAAAGTTTTTGAGACTCATGACCTGAAAGAAAATAACAAAGAGAACAATCCAAAAATTATACAAAACGAAATTGTAGTTACACTACATATACTATGAAATTTTTATGCAAAATTACTATAAATATGCCACTTTGAATGTTTTGAATTATACTAATGTTTTACTAACTAGCCAATCTAAATTTTCTAACTTTAACAACTAACTAACTAGCCAGTCTAAATTTTCTGACTTTAACAACTAACTAATCATGCTAAAATTTAAATTTATTAACTAATCATTCTAAAGAAAAAAAAAAATGATCAATTCTTTGCTAAATCACAAAAACAAACTAAAAAATAAACTTTTCTTTATATTTTTTCAAACCAAAAAATCCTAAAACAAAAATTAAAATTATCCAAATATTATTTTATATTTTGAAAAACTTTACCAACTTAAACATATCCATTACAACAAATAAAGAAAATGAATCACAAAGCATACTAAATTCATTGATTAATAAAATTCATCGATTAATAAAATTCACCGATTAATAAATCACAAGACATACGAGAAAATTATAGAAATTACGCTACATACGAAAACTTACTGACTAATAAATCACAAGACATACAAGGAAATTATAAAGATTTTTCTATATTTTTTCCAAATGAAAATTTCTCATTATATTGAAAATATAATTGTATACATATACTGTCACTAGTCCAAAAAAAAGACGATGAAAAAGTTCTTAGATTTACAATCAAGCCGTCTAGTGAGATATGTATGATCACCCTAATATTTCAGGAAATACAAAAAGGGGGATGCCCTAAAAGTCCCTTCCCAATTACATAGAAGTTTGAGACAGCCACATTGTGACATTATCATGCCTCGAAACTTACATATCTATTCTAAACTTGGAAGATGTACTAAAATATTTTTAAGCATCTAGTAGGACCTTTATATCCTTCTTCCCACTAAGTGAAGTAGACTTTTCCAATCTAGTCCTTGAGCACTTTCTTTGATAATTCATCAGCCTCCTTGTTGTATTCTCAGTAGGTATGGGTGAAAGTGATTGCTCTAAAGTGAGTGCTTAATTCTATTATTTTTATCTTCTAGCAATCTAAAGAGATAATCTGAAGCCTACCTTTTCCTTTGCACCAATCTATAATGATTTTTGAGTCTCCGACAACCTACAATTCTGAGATATGAAATCCTGTAGCAAGCAACAGTGTTGCCCAAACTCCAAGTAACTCTACCCTATTGTTTGATCCAAGTACAATATTGAAATACCACTTATACACCATGTTATCACTGATTTTTATTATCCCCCCTGTTCCACTTTGTATTCCACTTGATGAAGCAGCTCCATCAAACCATCCCACTGGAATCCCCTCCAAGATAAGAGTCTGAACCTTACAAATTGTATGCACAATCCAAGTTGTTGAATGTGTATTTAAAATCCCCAAATTCTTATATACCACTGATGTGATGGAATGGTTCTTATTGTTAAAAAATGCCTTGTTGCATTCCATCCATATACTACAACTAATGATAGATGACAACGTAATTAGTTTAGGTGTCTAGGGAAACCAATGATCATAACATTATTTTATAGAATTTCCTTCCCATACCAAATTTTGTTTTAAAACATCTGATATCAGTTGCCAAAATTGTTTTGTGAAAAAACAATGGATGAATAAGTGGCAAAATGACTCAGGGCCTCTAGTACAAATGATACAATAACTTGGTCCTTCCCACCCCTTTGCAACTAAATTTTCCTAGGTAAGTATCTTATTTTCCAAAGTGAGCCAAGTGAAAAGTTTGAGTTTTAGGGCTAAATTCCAATTCCAAATGGATTTCCTCCAACCCCCTATAGTCTGTTGCCTGATCTCTATTACATCTCTGTAGACATTTTTGACAGTTAGTTCCCCCAACTTATCTCCTCTCGACCATTTAAGTTCATCCTCCCTATCATGAAGTTGGATACCAACACCTGATAAATAACTGCAATAACAATCCCATTCATTTTCTAAATCGCCCGAGAGTCCAAGCTCTCCACTATATTTCCAGTATGAATCTAAATAGGTTGTGTAGACTTCACCACGGGCTTGAAATAAAAAGGTTATATTTATCTGTTTTAAAACACATAGAATCTCGGGTGACAACAGGGAATGCCTTCCCATACCAAGTATCGAGTCCCTTCCTAATAAGATCGCCTAACCAGAGCCCAGGCTCCAACTCAACTAGTGGACAATAACCGGTAAAGCTTTGAAAATATTTTTCCAAGTCTGTGATATCGTCGCCAAATTTCATGTAGCCATTCTGAACCAGTTGGAGACCGAGAAATAAGGTAAATATTTGTCTTTAATAACTGTGTGCCAAATCCATGCCTTCATCAATACTCTCCACAATGTGTTCATCGCAAAGGATTTTTTAAATAGAAATAGATTCCTTAGCTCCCAACCCCCAAATTTATTTGGTTTAGCTGTAGCCTCCCATCTACAAAGGTGCATTTGGTTTCTTTCACTCCATCTAGACCATAAAAATGAGTAAATTAGGTGGTGAATCTTATTTAGAACTGAATTCGGGATTGCTGCGAAAGTCATCGAGTAGACCTGTTGAATTTCCAGGACCGCTTTTATAAGAATGAAGTCCCCTCCAAGAGTAAGCCATTTGTTGCACTAATGATCAATCCTCCTTGTTACACATCAATATTACTCTATTCGATAATTGTCGCATGTTCCTCTCAACTGTCGTAAGTGTCGCATGTTCCTCACAAGTGTCACAAATGTCAAACAAGGCATACTGCCACGATGACGATGCTAAAGAGACACTCAGAATACCTTAAACACCTGATTTGGAGGAAGAAGGATGGTTAACTGAAGTCAAGAATCTCTTGCCACCTAAAAGGAGCTCTTAAACTAGGGTTTTAAGGGAGAGTGCTCCCCTACATCAGCCTTAGGAGCACTGGCGCTCCCCCACAAGGTGTTGGGGAGTGTTATAACACCAAATCACCCCTCTGAAGGAGTGCTACAAGTCTTTGAAGTGCTAGTGCTCCCATTGAGCCTACTAGGGAGAATTATAGCACCCTGATGCCCCTTTTGAGAGAGCGTTGTCTAATCTGGGCAGTAGTTGATCTGTTGAGGAGAATAAGTGGAGGATCTTTCAAGTTTGGAAGGCAGTTGCATTTGAATTCCTGGTTCAATCATGATCTTAGGAGAAGATCCCTGATCTAACTAGGGAATTCCTCAACCTACCCTAAAGATACCTCAATAGGTTAAGCCTCTCTTAACCTATATAAGAAGGCTCTATGATGGTGGAAAGGGGGAAGAATTGCAAGCATGAAACCTATGATCTCATAGGAAACACATAGTGAACTGGAGGAGAATAATCAGTGAAGCTGCTATCATCTAGATCGTGGATCTTTTGAGCAAGGGTTAGACAAAGGGGACTTGACAAAGCTGTCGCATTCGTATCTACGATTGTAAGTTACTGCTGTCATTGTTCTCATTAATATGACACGCTTGGCCTGTTTCTTTCTAGTTTGTGTCTGATCTTACATGAACTTATCTCTGATAGATAGATCTGTTTTCAAGCTAATATCAATAGAGTAGGAAGTGGTTGTACTATTGTTTGTCTACAGGGCTCATCGAGGAGCGAAATATTGGAGCTCAACTCGGAGCGTACAGGGACAAACGTCGGTAAAAAGGTACTTATGTTCTCCTTCCTCCTCATACATTAGTTTGCATAGATTTGAAAGGAAGTCAGTGTCCACGTTAAGCACTTTTTGTCTTAGAGTTAAGAGTCTATCTCTTTGAGGCTATCTACCTGTCCCCGGGGAGATTTTCCTTCAATAGAAACTGGCGACTCCGCTGGGGAGTCTCAAATCGAAACCTTTTTGTTTAGATTTCTCCTCATAGACCTTGTCTCACCCCTTGATTGTTTTCAGACCTGGTTCACTCCTTTTTGATTGATTTCATGAGCTGATTGACTCCCTACCCCATCACAATCAACTTGATTGACAAGACTAGACTGCAATTTTTGGATTTTTTGACATTTTAAGGAGATTTTTTAACCTGGCACCCCTGTGTCTGTCTTAACAGAGCGCCAAAACTCCATGCCTGCCTTACACAAAGCACTATAATGCCTGGTGCCCTTTACACCAGAGCGCCAGCCCTCTTTTGGCCAAAAACTTTCCAGAATTGCTCTTTTCAGGGTTTTACCTCTGTGTTTCACTTGCTGAGCCTCCCTGTGAGTCAATGCTTCTTCTCATTCAACTTTGATGTCCTTCCTTATGAGGAACAAAAACCTTGCTTCTTAGATTTTGTAGCCTTCTTCACTATTGTTTTTGAGTTTTTCTGCTCTTTGGAGTTTGAAACCAATGCACTGTCTTTCTCTCCTTTTTGACTGAGCGAGAAACTCTGGTGAAGGACATCAGAAGCCTACAAATATTTTCATTTGGTTTTAGTTAAGGTCAATGTTGTTCTTTGACATTTATTTTGGTGTGAAGTTCTTGATTTTTCTTTGATTTTTTCTTTTCTTTCGCTTCTTGTTTTGATCACAACGAGAGGGTGTATTGTTTGTACGAAACCTGCTTATGTTTATCTGATTTTCCTTGATCCAAAAAGATAATTACCAAGACAAGTGTAGTTTCGAATTAATCATTATTCACATACAAACAATAAAGAGACATATTCATGATTGATTTTGCATATTAGAAGGTATTTCCAAAAATTTTTAACACCACATCGGATTTGATTGAAGAAAATTCGTTTGAGGACATTCCTTATTAGTGCTTGTTAGTGAAAATAACTCTCTCTCTCTCCCTTAAATAGATGTTCATCGAAAATAAATGACTGCTTATCATCTTTGATGCATTTTTGGGGATCGAGTCATCATTCCATCCATTTCACTTCCATGCACCCCTTTTGAGTAAAGAACAGCTATAAAATGAACGCTAATTAAAAACTATCTAGGACATTTTCTTTTCTAGGATCCTCCACCAATAGTAGACTAGGATTAGTACTTTGGATTAGGCTGTGAGCATAAATCTCCAAAGTTTCCAAAACAAACATTAGCATCCTGAGCTAGGGAGAGTCAAATCTAATTGTCATATAAGTCTGCCTGGGATCCCCCTCTCACACAGGGGTTACGCACGAGGTCGCATTCGGGAAAGCTACGGAGATTATCCCTCTGTGATTTGACTGATTGTAGTGGTCAGATCGTATTATGGGGATCGCTTAAAGGTATACCCACAATGTTGAGTGGAAGCCTTTCAAGTTGATTTCAGGCTAGATACCCTGCCCGTACGCTCGGACCGGAATGTCAACTGTACCCACGCAGGGGATGATTGAAAATTGGTAACCTTAGTGGCCATAATCTTTAGGGTCTTACACAAGGTGACAGTGAAGGGAAGTCTCACTGTACCTGGAGAAGACATTGGTAAAACTCACTCGAGATCCTTGGAGGGTAAATCCACAATTACTACATGGAAGCTTGCACCAGGGTGAAAGTCTATTAAGCAGGTCACCATTGTAACTATTCCACATATCCCCGCCCCTTCTTGAATTGATCACGCGACGTTGGATTTCATCACCAACTAGTATGGTCATCGAGAGAAGGTCATGTTTTCTTGGTTGTGATTCTTAGATTCTATTAGTGTATGTTGTTTCTTTTCAGTAGTTGGCCACAGATCTTTTCCGCCGACTCTTTTTCGCCAACATCGACCCTTCACGCTGTTTGTAGAGGCTACAAGGACTTCCTCCAGAAAATATGGAAGGGAACACACCTTTACTCCCTCATTCTATGGAGGAGTCTCCTCAACAGAGCGAGGTTCAAGACACTACAACTTCCCAAGAAGAAGTTCCCACTCCTTTAGAAAATTTTTGAATTGTTTCAGAGTCTCTAGAAGCTTTCCGCATTCCGAAGGGATATGAGCAACGTGTTCTCCAACTGAATTCAGTTGGTGAATTTTTCGTCGTCAATCCTTCTGACATTCCGACTGGGTCTCATTCAAACCCTTTAGTCGATGACCCCTTTTGGACCGCAGACATTGTTCGAAGTCCACCGCGCATGGTGCGAAATCTTTATGGAGCAGGAATAGGTGCTGATGCGCCTATTACCTGCACCGTACCCTTAAACCATTTTATCGGTACTACCATTTTTACGGCCACACCGTCCGTTGGTCCGAACACATCGTCCGTTGGCCCAAGGTCTACTTTTTCTCTCCAGATGTCCCATTCTACAATGGTCCCTCACATTCCGACTATCCCTGCCGATAATGCGGTGGTTATCCAAGATGCAATTGGCACACCAATAACACCTAGACCTTCGTCATCACTCCCTTTTGGGTACAAAGCACTGAATTTTTCTGCTACCACTACTACCCAAGTTATGCCGGGAAGTTCCATACCTATCCAACAACCCGGAGGGACCGGTCTTGGTGGTCTTAATCCGTTCAGCGGTACCAGTCAGTCATTTACGTCTGGTTCTCAAATTCTGCGAACTCTACCTCAAGATGGGGGGAATCCTCCCACCAGAGGACAACTTCCATTTGGAGGGAACCCTCATGCTAGGGGGCAGCCTCAATCCAGAGCTTACCATCAACAATATGGACAAAATGTGTCTACCACACCTAATTTGTGGAATATCCCTTTCCCAGGGAACCCACAGTTTTCGGGGGGACACAACTCTCAAGCTTCACAACAACCTCCTTATGGACAATCGCCAAATCTAGCTTATAATCCTCAAAACCCATCCGGTTATCCTCCGCTCGCACATGTTTCTCAAAACACCTCAAATCCTGTGTACCCTGGTCAACACCAACCTTATACAAGAGGGTCCACTAGTTACAACTATCCGCATAACCCAGTGTATGGCCCTATTGGTGTCCCTATGCCACACCAATATTACCCATAGTTTAACCGACAACTACCTTTCCTAGCAACCCTGGACCTTCCAGACTTGTCTCGGTTAACGAATGATCCTATTTTTCATTCTCCGGTTTGGCCAGCTATTCCAGCTAAACTTCCTTTCGATATTCCAAAATTCGACGGAAAGTCCGGAGAAGACCCAAACAACCACTGATGAATTTCCATCTGTGGTGTTCATCCAACTCCCTCATGGATGATTCTATACGTTTGTGTCTTTTCCAACGAACGCTTATGGGTTCTGTAGCAAAGTGGTATATTGAACTACCACACGCTTCTTTTCATGATTTCAACTCCCTCGCCATGTCCTTCCTCACACACTTCCAACTACCCATTCGATACGAGACGGGTACTGAACTATTGACATCCCTTCGTCAAACAACCTCCATACATATCTCTAACCATATTCATGAATGGCGATGACGACGAAGGCTAATCAAAGCGGTCATTCCTGACCAATTATTAGCGGAATGGTTCACTAAATCATTGTTACCCAAAATCGCTCGTGATGTTGCCATGGGTGGTGTAGTCACCGAGGAAGAAGCTATTGCTCGAGCTCAATACTTAGACTTGGTTTATTCGCAGTCTGGTACTCTGTACGAGTTGATACCGAATTCTACCCATACCACTAATGATCCATCCAAACCATCGTCTGCCTCACATGTGAATGGAGTTATTGGCTTCGTCAAAACCCAATCTACTTCCCAGTCGACTGGAACGACCCAGTGGCCCACTTCGACACCTTCTCCCAGTCCGACTACACCCTCTTCTACCCCCCCTCAAACTCAAGTCTCTGAGGTGAATGCGGTCCAATCAACCCCTTCACAATAGCCTGGGGGCAAGAAGAAAGCAAGAAATAAAACAAAGAATAACAACAACAACGAACAACCAAAAAATCAACCGCAAACCCCTGTTGCCGGGAAAAAACCACAACAGAAACCGAAATTCCCATGTCTCATTTGTGGCGATGATCACTACACTCGAGACTTTCCACATCGCGATGAAGTGGCCAAGATATTTAAGGGAAATTCACAACCCACAGTGCTTACTCAGCCTTTTCCACAACAACAATCTTTGGTTGCTCAAACCCCCACTCCAGGGGGCAGTTTCAACCAATCCCATGATGAGGCCTCGACAAGTGCCCACATTTACATGTTTAACGGGATTAATCTGACCACTCGCATTGTGACATATGACACACCGATTAAACCTGATAAGCCGAAGACTACTAACGGTTCTGTATCGGACCCATTACCATCTTCCGTTAGTCCTCCATCTACTAGCCCTCCATCCGGGCCACTTCAGATTGAGAAACCTCTGTTTGACTCCATCTTATGCCCTCCTAAGAGTACTATCCGAAAATCTACCTTCAATCCTAGTTCACGAGCTGCCCAAAACTACAACATTGTTGAAGATTTGGCTCAAGCACTGTGTGCTATGTCTGCTTTGGAAATTCTACAACACTGTCCCAGCCAATGTAGAACGCTCTTAGCTACCATCGACACTTTCAATCCTGATTCGTCAAATAACCTCACGTTTAATCTGGATGATCACCAACCCCGACTCTCTCACCAACTAGCTTTTCAAATCGATGTTGTTGTTCACAATCAACAAATCCACCGAACTATCTTGGATGAGGGAGCCTCTACTTGTGTCATGTCTTTAGCTTGTTGGAAAGGCTTAAAATCACCTTCCCTTAACAAATCCCCTACGATGTTACTTGCTTTTGATGGACGAGGTTTTTGTCCTCACGGACTGTTACAATCCTTAGTCGTTCAGTTGGGTGGCAAAACTGTTACCGTTGATGTCAAGGTGGTCGATGCCCCCCTCGATTACAACCTACTACTTGGAAGAAGTTGGTTCTAGGCTATGACTGTCGTGTTTCGATGTGTACAATTCCCCCATCAAGGAAAAATTGTCACTATCGATCAACTAGATTTCTGTACACCCAACGCTCGCGCCCCTGTCACCAACAACATTCCTTTTCTGGGAGACCACCCAGTTACGTATGAAAGAATTGATGTTGGCTTGTTAAAATATTGTAGCCTTATGGGTACCTTCCCTACACCACTTCCACCCATCGAAAATCATATTGCCACCGTCAATATGATTTCGACTATGCCTTATCAATCTTTGGAATCATATGATTCTTGGATTGTACCTAGTCCTATGGAATTTGATGTGGTCGGTTACACCATGCCACTTAGCCCAGCCGACGCTGCATACGTAGCTATTCAATCTGCCTCTCCCTCTCTGGACAACCCACATTTATTGGCACCTGATGCCTACTCGATGCCTTCATGGTTGGATTCCCTATCGTCTACCATCGATTACATTTCCCAAATTTTCCCTTCTGACGAATCTATTATGGAAATGCTTAGTATTGACGACGTACCTTGGGATGATAACCATCATCAATCCTCTTTTCTTCCGCCTCTGGAAGAAATTCACCAAGACATACACTCTGTCTTCCCTCCTGATGTTACCCATTCTCCACAATCTCCCATCCTCACACAAGATACTCTTTCTGAGGGGAATATGGGCAATATCTCTACCATGATTGCTCTTGATATTTCGATCAAAGAAGAGATTGTGGAAAACATTAACCTTGGTGCTAATTGCACACCCAAAGAAGTGGTCTCTTACACTGCTCTGTTTAAATAATTATGTGATGTCCTCACTTGGATCTACGAGGAAATGCCAGGGATCGACCCTTCGATCGTCGTGCACGAAATCAAGACTTACCCTGGCGCGAAACCTGTTTGACAAAAACTTCGCTCGGTTCATCCCAAGAAAATTGCAGCTATAAAGGCAGAAGTTGAGAAACTTCTAAAATCTGGCTTTATCTATCCTGTCCCTTTGACAGAATGGGTCTCCAACCTTGTTCTGGTTGCCAAAAAACAAGGAACCATCCATGTTTGTGTTGACTATTGGGATCTCAATAAATCCTATCCAAAGGACAACTACCCTACGCCCTTCATCGACCAAATCATCGATAATTGCGTGGGGAGTGTAATCTTCTCTTTCATGGATGGATTCTCTAGGTATAACCAAATTGAAATCTTACCTGCTGATCAACATAAGACAACCTTTATCTGCCCATGGGGAACTTTCGCCTATCGAAAGCTACCTTTTGGTCTCAAAAATGCTGGTGCTACTTTCCAGCGGGCCATGTCGTACGCTTTCCATGATATCAAGCACATCGCAGAACCTTACCTCGACGACTTACCTACCCACTCATCCAACTGATCCGATCAGGTTGATCACTTACGGGCTATTTTTCTTCGATGTTGGTTCTACCGTATCTGCTTGAACCCACATAAGTGAATTTTTGTTGTCGAATCCGGTCGACTCCTCGGTTTTATTGTCTCTAAAGACGGGATTAGGGTGGACCCCTTAAAGATCAAGGCTATTATGGCCTTACCCCCACCCACCAATTTAACCCAACTCCAAAGTTTGCAAGGCAAAGCAAACTTCCTTCACCGTTTCATTTGCAACTACGCTGAGATAACTAAAGGATTCATGCGATTGTTACAGAAAAACACCCCTTTCATTTGGGATGACATCGCTCAACGGTCATTTGATGCTCTCAAGCATGCTCTAACCCACGCACCTTTGTTACATCCTCCAGAGTATACAAAGGAATACATCCTTTACTTAGCTGCCTCCACTTCCACTATTGCAATGGCGTTAGTCCAGGAGGACCCCAACGATGAGGAACATGTGATCTATTACCTGAGCAAGAGTCTATCTTGACTAGAACTCCGATATTCACATGTAGAGAAACTAGCTCTGGCAGCCGTCATCGTTGTCCAAATATTTCGCCATTACATATTACTATGCACCACCGCGGTGATTGCACACTCAAACCCCATGTACCACGTCTTGACACGTTAAGTGCTTGGGGGAAAATACTCTAAATGGATCGTCATCCTTCAGGAAATCGATCTTGAATTTACAAAGTCCAAAGCCAAAAAGTCCCTGGTGTTTGCGGAGCTTATCTGCAATCTCCCCCGTGCTGACGAAGACATCGAACCTAGAGATTTTGTCCCCGATGAAACTCTTTTCCTCATCAGTACCTCTGATCCTTGGTACAGAGACATCCTCCTTTACCTCCAAACCCAATGTTTTCAGCCCAACACTTCCCGTGAAGAGCGTTGATGTATTCACCACCATTCTCGTCGTTACCTTGTCGTCAGTGACACCCTGTATCGTCGTGGTATTAATACTATCCTTCGACGATGTTTGATTCATGAAGAGGCTGAACGCATTTTGAATGATTTTCACCTTGGAGCCTGTGGCGGTCACCTTTTCGGGATGGCCACAGCCCAAAAAATTCTACGTGCCGACTATTTTTGGCCCTCGAGTTTCAAAGATTGTATCGAGGCAGTCAAAAAGTGCCCACCCTGCCAAGTTTTTAACAACAAGGCATGAACCCACCCTACTACGCTGCACCCCATTATCGCCATCGACCCCTTTGCCAAGTGGGGTATCGATTTCATACAATGTAATCCTACCTCAGCCGGGGGGCACGGTTATATAATCATCGTCGTCGATTACTTTACAAAATGGGGTGAGGCTATGCCTACCTTTCTGAATGATGGTCGTACCGCAACTCTGTTTATTTTTAACCACATCATAACTCGTTTTGGTGTACCACGCGTCATTGTCACTGATCACGGTGCACACTTTAAGAACCAGTTGATGAGCGAATTGCATGTCAAATTGGGTTTTCGCCATGAAAAATCATCCCCATACTATCCTCAAGCCAACATACAAGTTGAGGCCATCAAAAAAGTCCTCAAAACCATGATTCAATGCATGGTAGGGGCAAACAAGACATCCTGGCATCTACAACTTTTCTCCGCTCTCTGGGCTTACCGTACTTCCGTGAAAACCGCAATTGGATTTACTCCTTTCCAGTTGGTGTATGGCATCGAAGCCGTTTTACCAATCGAGTGTGAGATTCCATCTTCTAAACTTAAAGTGGAGCTCCTACCCCATACTTCTGTCGAAGAAGAATGTTTCTTATATCTATCCAAACTGGACAAGACACGTCGTGATGCCACTCTCGTTAATGAGGCACATAAAAAACAGATTAAAAATCAATACGACAAATCCGTCCATCCTCGGACTTCTGCAGAAGGAGACTTAGTCCTCGTCTATGACCAGGCTCATGACAAATTGGGGACAAGTAAGTTAGAACCTCTGTGGCATGGCCCTTACATTGTGAAACGTGTCCTACATAGAGGCGCCTACGAATTAATCAATTATGATGGAATTTCCCTAGGAGAGCCCTAGAACGGGCTTTACCTTAAAAAGTACTATGCCTAGATCACCTAGCATGTGTACATTGTACATTATTGTATTTTAGTTTGGTGTGTCTGTTTCTTTCGTGTGCTCGAATCTTTACCTTCGCCACTCATGACTGTGCTTGTGTTTTCATGCGTAGATGACTTCTTCCTTTCCTATCTTTGTTGGGTTTGCGGATGGCACTAGTCGACACACCCGGAACATTGCTTCGGCAGCATGGGTTATTTACCAATTTGACGAAGTGGTGAGTTCAGGAGGTATTTTCTTAGGACCAACGACTAATAACATGGCAGAATATCACGCTGTCATCGGACTTTTGACCCAAGTCTCCTCCCTAGGTATCTTTCATATCATTGTTTACTTAGACTCCCAACTCGTGGTCTATCAACTCAATCGAATCTACGTTATTCGTAATCCTATCCTGCTACGTATCCATCTACAAGTTCATCGTATTAAACGAATGTTTGATTACATTGAATAAAGACACATTCCAAGAGAACTCAACAGTGTTTCGGATTCGTTAGCTAATTACATCATGGATCGGTATCTTGCCCACATATAAGATTTCATAAAGGAAAGCAAAATTGTACATCACATGTAAATTAAAACACATCACATTAAAGGCATCATCATGTACAAATGTTTTGGCACTGTAAAAACTTAGAACTGTATATATATACATAGCGTGACTGAAATGTTTTGATTACATAAAAAAAAAAGTATTTAGAAGAGCAAAATGTTGGGTCTTTACACCCATACAACATCGCTTGACAAGGCATACAAAAATACAATCACCAGAGAGACTCTAATCTCCATGCTCTACATTGTGCTGAGAGTAACATATCACTGCACGCACTACACGTCTCAGTAGAGAATTGACATTCTCTGGAACTCCCACAGTGTGCCACTGCAGATGTAAAGGCACTTCTCCCCTCCGTAGAGGAGGAACGCCCATCGTGAGGTCTTGGAGGTTTCTTTCAACCTCCCGGAGACCTATCACTGGTGCTCCCGGATCTACTGCAACCGGAGCACCCCCACGACGTCCTGGTATTGGTATATCAGCCAGGCGCACTGCTCCCTTGTCTGCATGTTGAAAACAATACATCTTTTAAAAACTCTTCTACATAACCAAAAAAATATATATACATTAAAAACTTAAAAACAAAAACTAGACAAGTTTTTGCTCAGTCTCTTACCTGACGCATCCCAATCTTCTCCCGCGGGTAGAATCAAATCCATGCTCCCGTGGAAATCCACCTCAGCATACAGGAAGTCTTCTATCCAGAGATATTGTCGTCTCAGCCAAGCGAAGAAGTCACTGGTGAAACGGAACTCTGACTCCGCTACTAGCCTAGGAGACAGACTAATCCACCTCTTGATCCATGGTTCGTCCACCGGTCGCACTGCTAGTGCTATCTGAGGCTGCATCTGGGGAATGCGTTCTAAGAAAAATGAGACTAGAAAAGATCTATATCCAAACTGTTTCTGCCCCATCCTACACCGTGAAACCTGTTCTTTCACATTCTGAAGGAACCCTGCGCTCCAGTTAAACAGTGTTGGTTCCAAACACTGTACGCCATAAGCCACCTGTGATCTCGACACCAGATGTACGCTAGTACTTCTGGTCATGCTCATGATGGAAAACAAAATGGACCGGAGGGGTAACTCCCGGATATCCTTGATAGGGATTCTACCCCCCACCAGTCTTGCTTCTGGGATACAATGACGTGCCAGATACACGCCCACTTGCTCGGGAAGCGCCCTCTGTCCAAAAAAGGATATAGGAACCCCTCCTTTCGAGAGGCCAGTCAAGAAATATATGTCTTCCAACTCGATGGTTAGAAGTTGTGTTCTGATCCGGAATCCTTGCTCCGCGACATCCCACAAGCTGATTATGTGCTCAAGTAAAAAAATATCCTTCTTCATTTTTTGCAATTTGAAGAATTTCAGTAAGCCACAAGCTCTCAACGCAGCCCGCGTGTGAGGACTCCGCAAGGCAGCCAAGTCATCAATCTCATGCTCTCGTTCTTTCCACTCGATCATGGTCACCGAAATCACCTACAAACAAAAAACAAAGAATTTCATTATTCAAATTTTTCGGCAAAATTCGGCAATTTCTTAAACAATTTAGAAACATGAAATCTAATTTCCACACGATCTAAGAGATACCACACCCTCTTCTCATCACTCAACAATCATCACGCAACCACAAAATATTTAAAATTAAAACGATTTCCATCAATGGCTGCGTGGGCATGTTTTTTGAGTTTTTTATGGGTTCTTTAACAAAAACGACCCATCCACCCAAGTTTCAAGGCGTTGGCATCTTGTCTATCACTTTCTAAAAACGTTTTTGCAAAAGAATACTTCATTCCCATCATCTTTAATAGAGGCCGATTTGATCTTTCTTGGGGCGACTTAGGGCTTCATTTTTTAAATTAAATATTGCTATGAAAATGAATATTAAACCATGTAATTGAAAGAAGGGGAGACGAAGATATACCTGGTCCAAACAGCAAGAGAAACGGTCAACCGTAGCTCCAGTATCAAGCGAAACAAGATCCACCTCCAAAGTGAGAATCTCCGCTGCTACAACTCCTTATGCAAAATGAAATGGTAAATGAAATTTTTCTTGTATTACTATTTATGAATTTCCATTTTTTATAAGGTATGGTTATTTATGGGTTTCTCTGGCAATATAATGGCTTCACTAAACCACTGGATTGCAGTTTTGACATCGCAGGTTTCCTAGTAGTTCTAATCGTTCGTTTACCTTGTCACATCCATGAGCATAGTCTTAGTTCATTTTCAAGCTCAAAAATATGAGAACTCACCGGGTAGAATTTTATCTCTTTTTCGGACCCGCCTGGACACACGAAAAAGGAACCCCCTGGAGTCATCTTTAAACTCTTTTCAGACTCTCTAAATATAAAAATATCATCGAGTGACTTTGCTTCCTTTCACACTCGTTAAAAGGTTCGAAAGGGCGTCTTTCGAGCGATAGTTTATCTCTTTTTCAGTCTCGTTAGACTATTGTACGAAAAAGAAACTGAGAGAGTTCTCTTTTAAGTGTTTTTCCAGACTCTATAATCATGAAAAACCTTCGAGTTATATGTCTTTGGACTCGCTAAAACAAACATCGACAGGACCATACGAGATCGAACCCTTACTTCTTCCAGTTCGTTAAACAAAGGAAGAGAAACTTACCGAAGGTGAGTTATATCGAGCATGTGTTATCCTCCTCGAGCTCATTAAATCAAAAAGAGGTACTTGTCTATCTGGATGGGGGAAAATTTGAAAGAAGCAAGCCAAGAAGTCTCTTGAGAACATTACTAAGTAATTCTTAGAGTCGCCCTTGAACACGACACTGTGTCTTTTGCACGCATTATAATCCGCTGAACCTCTACACTGAGCCAATCCTTTGAGTTTATTTCACTCCTTTGGGTCATCTGACTTAAGTCACAACATCCACTGCATCATCAAGTTTTGGTCCATGTTATGTTTCTGTTGTTGTGCCTCAGTTTTCAAGGGAAGTATCTACCTCGAGAGTCAGCCATCACAAATATCTTGTCTCAAAACCCGTGTCAGTCCATGTTCATTTGATCTACCAATTACATCTCTATGTATGTTTCATGTCCTTGATGGGGGATACATCAAGGCCCTCCTTTGACGAGCCTATTCCTGTCGACCTCAATACATTATCCAGGCATTGGGCTTAGAAACCAGTTAGTACTTTGGGACCTGCATGCCTCAATGGCAGGCCTCCTCACATTCGACAGTAGGTTTACATCAATGACCTCTGATCGAATGATTCCACGGATGTTCGACTCCAGCTCATCCATTCAAATTCGTTGGAATGTACTGAGGTACCTTGGGAATCATTGACATTAATGATGATCTCCCTCACGCTTGTTAACGGTTTACACCATTGACCGGTAATCAAGTGGTTTCTGCCATGTTCGACATCAGGACATCTATTCACATGGTTAGATTCGTACCACATCGGTATCGGTAAGAAGACCTTGGGTTGAGTGATCACTTTGATATATGCTTTTCCCAGGTTGCGAAGGAATTTCTCTTGGACGAATGATACATCCACTATTACATAGATCCACTTTGTATTGGTCATGGCTATGTCTTGTCATCTCGTAGATCCACTGTGTATTATTCGTGGCTACGATTAGTCTAGGTCATCAAAGTATAGATCCACATTGTATCCTCGGTGGCTATACCTCTTCATCAATACAATTATGGATCCGCAGTGTATTTTATGGCGGCCATATCTTGCAAGTCTTGATCACCCAAGCATAGGTATGCCTACCTTGGGTTTTGAAACATGTCATAATATTTTTTGGATGTTTGTGTGCAGCTTCTGTCAGGTTCTCCGAGTCTATACCCTTGCTTGAAAGTCTACAAAGAATTTCAGTTATTAGTTCTCATCTTCTAACTTCATGCTTTGGGGGGCAATCTGTTACACATCAATATTACTCGATTTGATAAGTGTCGCATGTTCCTCTCAACTGTCGTAAGTGTCGCTTGTTCCTCACAAGTGTCGCAAATGTCAAACAAGGAATATTTCCATGATGACGACGCTAAAGAGACACTCAGAATACCTCAAACACCTGATTTGGAGGAAGAAGGATGGTTAACTGAAGTCAAGAATCTCTTTCCACCTAAAAGGAGCTCTTAAACTAGGGTTTTAAGGGAGAGCGCTCCCCTACATCAGCCTTAGGAGCACTGACGCCCCCCCACAAGGTGTTGGGGAGCGTTATAACACCAAATCACCCCTCTGAAGGAGTGCTACAAGTCTTTGAAGCACTGACGCTCCCCTTGAGCCTACTAGGGAGCGTTATAGTGCCCTGATGCGCCTTTTGAGAGAGCGCTGTCTAATCTGGGCAGTAGTTGATCTGTTGAGGAGAATAAGGGGAGGATCTTTCAAGTTTGGAAGAAAGTTGCATTCGAATTCCTGGTTCAATCCTGATCTTAGGAGAAGATCCCTAATCTAAGGAGGGAATTCCTCAACCTACCCTAAAGATACCTCAAGAGGTTAAGCCTCTCTTAACCTATATAAGAAGGCTCTATGATGGTGGAAAGGGGGAAGAATTGCAAGCATGAAACCTATGATCTCATAGGAAACACACGGTGAACTGGAGGAGAATAATCAGTGAAGTTGTTATCATCCAGATCGTGGATCTTTTGAGCAAGGGTTAGACAAAGGGGACTTGATGAAGTTGTCGCATTCATATCTACGATTGTAAGTTACTGTTGTCATTCTTCTCATTAATATGACACGCTTGGCCTGTTTCTTTCTAGTTTGTGTTTGATCTTACATGAACTTATCTATGATAGATAGATCTGTTTTCAAGCTAATATCAATAAAGTAGGAAGTGGTTGTACTATTGTTTGTCTACAGGGCTCATTGAGGAGCGAAATATCAGAGCTCAACTCGGAGCGTGCGAGGAAAAACATCGGTAAAAAGGTACTTATGTTCTCCTTCCTCCTCATACATTAGTTTTCATAGATCTGAAAGGAAGTCAGTGTCCACGTTAAGCACTTTCTGTCTTAGAGTTAAGAGTCTATCTCTTTGAGGCGATCTACCTGTCCGCAGGGAGATTTTCCTTCAACACTCCTCTCGAACTTATTTATTATCCACCTCTAGTCCTCTGTTTTATAGCTCGAAGGTTTCAGGTAGTATCCCAGATATCAGAAACCAGAATTTATATTGATAAAATTATACAGGAATATTTCCTTGAATTGTTCTAAACTATCTCCTTTGAGGCCTGAATAATGGAAAGTTGATTTGGAAAAATTAATCTCTAATCCTGAAGCTCTAATAAATCTCGACAGAAGGCAAGCTATGTCTTTTCATTCCTAAAAATTGGCTCTCATCATAATCAACATATCATCAACGAAGAATAAATGTAGAATTTTTACTATTCTAGCAACCTTCACTCCTGTCAGTTTCCCTTCCTCCTTACCTTTTTTGAGCAATAAACTGAGTCCTTCCATCACAAGAATAAATAACAGAGGAGAAAGTGGTCACCCTTGTCTCAGTCCTATGCCTCGCTGGAAAAATGATGAAGGCTCGACATTATTCAAAACTGCATAGGTAACACTTAATAAACAACTCATTAACCAGTTGGTGACCATCAGACCGAAGCCCGATTGAATTAACAACATTCTAAAGAAATCCCAATTGATGCAATCATATGCCTTCTTTAAGTCAAGTTTCAATATTAAAGCCTTTATACTTTTTTTATTAATACTTTGTATGCATTCTTGATCCATCCCTATGGAATCCATTTTTTGTCTCCCCAGCAAAAATCCTAACTATTCTCCTGACAATGATTGTGAGAGAACATGTTTTATCCTATTCGCCAAGATATTTTCTATAACTTTATAACAGAGGTTACAGAGTGTTATAGGTCTAAAATCTCCAAAATTCAAAGGTTCATTAACTTCAGGAATTACAACCAGAAAATTTGAGTTAAGATCTTTGATCACTTCACCCCTTCTCCTCGATTCCTAAACCACCCCGAGTAACTCTTCCCCAACCAGCTCTAAATAATGTAGGAAGAACTTGACAGTCTAGCCATCTGGTCCTGGGATTTTATCCTTTGCAAAGGCTTTTAGAACTTTCCATAATTCCTCCTTTGTGTAGGGCTTTCCAACAATATTGAATCTTGCTTAGTTACAATATGAGGAAATAGTCTAGCTAAATGAACCTGATCTTCCATATGTGTTCTTGTATCCTCACCTGTTCCTTTGAAAAATTTGACTGCTTCAATTTTTATAGCCTCTTCTCCTAAGTGTTCCTGTCCAAACTCATCATGTATCTCCCACATCTATTTTCTATTTCTTCTGGCGCTGGAAAAATGATGAAAAAACTTTGTGTTCTGATCATTGCTCTTTATCCAAATTGCTCGACTACGTTGTCTCCACTTTTCCTCTTCGACTAGAAGGAGTTTGCTTCTCTCTTTTTCTAGTAATTTGACTTGTCCTTCAACGTCCAGACTACACATGTCAGTTTGGGTAACCTAATAGAGTCTCTACAAATCCTCTTACAATTTATATAGTTTCATTGTTGACTTTGATCTACACTGTATTGCCCAAGATTTAACTTGATTCTTTAAATGATTTAATTTCCAGACCAATCTCCGTTGTAGTCCAGGTTCTTGTAAAAACATAGTATACATCTAGACTGTGTGGACTATTTGTGAAAAATAATCTTCTCTCAACCACATTAGATTTATCTTGAATGGATAAGCTTTGGTATGATTTTTTCCATTAAGTTTTAATAAAATTGGAGCATGATCAGAAATATATGGGTAGGATACCCAAGAGCGCTATCTACCAGAGTTCTCAATAATTTTGTCGCAACAAATACCCAGTCCAATCTTTTCAAAATATGGTATGTTCCCAATCTACTATTTCTCCAAGTGGGAACTATCACATCTGGTAGGATATCCACCTGTCCAGTGTCCTAGAATAGTTCTTTGAAAAATAAAGCCAACTGATTCAACTGAGCAACATCCCCCCAGATCTCACCTTCATTCAAAGTGAAGTTAAAATCCTCAGCCACTACCATATTTTTAAGGGAGAGTAACCCCCTATCCCCTACCTTTTCCCAAAAAGCCTTTTTGTCAATGGAGGTCCCATAGACATTTAAAAATTAAAACTGTTGCTTCAGCCCAAATCTTGTACTTGTCAAGAGTAATCCACCACAACACATGCAAGACTTGAGATCAAATTTGAAAGGATCTCAAGAAACGAGTAGTCCCCATGATTTTCCAACTGAACTCACTGCACATGTATACCAATCGGGTCTTAAAGTAGACATGAATGATCTAGCCCTCATTTCATCAAACAAGGTCTCTTGCACAAAAATAATGTCAGGAAATGTTTTGTTAAGGAGTCTGCACATGGATGATGTTTTCTGGGGTCCCCCTACCCCTCTGAGATTTAAGGAAAGAAAAATCATGGCTTAGCTCGTGCTAGGGATTTCATGCCTCTAAGCACCCCGATAACAGGAATAGAAGAATAACCACTCTCTGGACTAAATAGAATAGTCTCTGCTCTCTTACGAGCACTCCTTGTTTTAATAGAAGAAATTTCACAACCTAATCCTCTCAACCAGACAAACCCTTTACCATAGGATTCTATAATCCCTACTCGTTGATCAGAATCATCACTGGTATCCTCTCTAGTAATGGAAACTTTCCCATGGAAAGTCGGAATAGGTATAAGGGAGTGTATTTCTTTCAAATCTGGAACCAAGGAGTCCAGGACAACTTCGAAGGAGCATTCCCCAATCTCTGACTCCCTAAACCATGGTAACTATGGACTTAATGCCACTGGTTCATTAGAGATTTCCCTACCAACTCGTTCTTCTAACTCAACACCTAGAAAATATCTGAAACCCTCTATTAAACCCCACCCGAGGCTCTATCTACTGCTGAAAAATCACTACCATCTAAATCCCCACTAGTATTCAGAGTCACAAGAAATTCTAAAGACCCCTTTGGCTCCAAAGTTGGGTCAACAGTTTGTGTGGAAAATAGTGTCTGAATCCTTCCTCTGTCCCATGAGGGTTTGGGAGAACCTAAGGGAGGGAAATTCTCCCGTGCCAAGAAATTTAAATTTGCAAAATACTGCTTGCTAC
This sequence comes from Picea engelmannii, assembly GCA_009831015.1. Lineage (NCBI taxonomy): Eukaryota > Viridiplantae > Streptophyta > Pinopsida > Pinales > Pinaceae > Picea > Picea engelmannii. The sequence goes on along the minus strand of ML782228.1, from coordinate 253,134 downwards.
CCGCTCCTTCCAAACAATCCCTGTCTAGTGTGTCACGTTCCTAGGAGGACAACGAAAAAAATAGAGATGGACAAGGGCATTTTAACTTACCCAAGAAGCTTTCTCTAGGTGCTAAAATTTTTGAAACCTCAGCCTATGTTGGTGAAAATCTCCTAGCCCACGAATCCACCTCTGGAAGGTCTTCACAGGTTGGATTTTTTAGGACGCTCCCCCTTGACAATCCCTATGTAGATGGCCCATCCAGCAACAGAGTGAACAATGGAATGGGACTCCCAGGTAGTCTAGTCTCTAGCTCCTCAAATGACCTCACCACTCAATCTCTATCGACTCCAACAATTCAACATGTAAATATATCTCTACTAACTCCTAACAAAGGTGCTTATCAGGTGATTTCAAAGCCTGTTTTTCCATTTCTATGAATCTTCCCAGCTCATTTCCTAATGCCTCTAAAGCTCTTTTGTTCCACAATTGAAGAGGCAGACCCAGGAGGAGCACCCATAGGTGTTGTAAGTGAAAATACTCACTTCAAGGGTTAAAGATTACTCTTCACCTCTTGAGCATCACACTATTTCCATCTATAACCCAAATCTTACCTAGAATTGGTATGGTATCTTCCGGATTTTTGAAGCGAAAGCCAAACCAACCCTATGTCAAATAATGAATCCATAGAGAGTAACCCAGAATTGGTTCTCAGGTTGTCAAGACCCAATATTCCAGAGAAGTGTTACAGAAACTATGATAAGACAATCTCCCCACCAACATATAAAGGGCCAGGTTGCAGGCATCCTCCAAGCCTATGTCCGAGCCCATCAAAAACCTCCATCTGGTTTTATTCGCCTTCCACGGATTTGGGTGCTTGAAGACCCCCCCCCTTATGAAAACCCTATGAACCCCACTTCCCTTTGGTTGGAGTAGAATTTCTCTGGTCTAATGTCTCCTCCTCTGTGGGCACAATACCAATACCCTGCTTAGATGAAACTCCAACTGAAACGGCCCCGAGATTAATACTACCAGACTTTGGAATGAAGTGTAGTTTACTTTTTGTCTTTGGTATAGATGTATGTTGAAAAGATAATGTGTCACCCGTATCCCCATTATACGCGTTCTCCGAGGAAAAAATCCCAGCACTATTCCAGACTACCGCATCATCTACAGTCATAAGTGCAGTGACTTCAACCTCCATCACCAGCGAGGTCTCAATATTATGCTACATACAAAAACTTATAAAACTATTTATATTGCTTCATTTCAAAACCTATAAAATCATTCTTCTTTTCAAAAAGATTTACAAAAGAATGAATGGAAAAGGATACCAACAAAACTCATTAACAAAAATTTAAAAAAGGGAGTCAATGTCTTTGAT
>ML782228.1:235739-251721 GCA_009831015.1 Picea engelmannii | reverse complement strand
ACTATTTATATTGCTTCATTTCAAAACCTATAAAATCATTCTTCTTTTCAAAAAGATTTACAAAAGAATGAATGGAAAAGGATACCAACAAAACTCATTAACAAAAATTTAAAAAAGGGAGTCAATGTCTTTGATACCAAGTTAGAAAATGCCTAATAAAATTCAAATTGATTTATTGGTGAAATGTATAATATATATAATACATATGTTATATTATAACATATATATTATATGGGTAGATTCTTAATTCATTGCTCCTCAGAAGGAAGCTACATTACATTTTTACAGAGTTCAACAATTGTAATCTCTCTTAGTTGACTTGTAACATTTACCTTTTTAACTAGCATTCCAATATTATTTACATTGGTAACATTGACTCACAACTCAAAAACAATTTGATTTAATATTTGATTAATTTCCAATAAGATAATGCAACACTTTCCATGTTGAAATTTAAGTCACCCAAGCACTAATACCAAAATCACTACCAATCATTATATTGGAACACACATCACCCAAATCCCACACCGGTTGGCATGTCTAAATATCATCTTAGAGATAGGTGATCTCAATTATGAGTTGAAATGAATGTTATCATGTTAGAGAGAATTTTATGTTGGTGATTTCAGTAATGAATTAAATGAATGTTGAGAATTTGATTCAGTAATTTACTTAATTTCCTTTTTCATATATAATTAATTTGAAAATTGAATTTGAATTTATTTTATGATATAAAATTATTTTATTTATATGGTAAAAGATATATTTCATTCTTAAAGTATAAAATTTTGTGTATACTTTAAAAAAAAATTATAATATGAAAAATAATGAAATTAATTTATTATAATAATTATAATAAAGATTATATAATTTCATTTATTATAATATAGAATTTAAAAAAGTTTATAATACATAATATGGTATGAAGATGAGGATAGATGGAATATATATATATGTGTGTGTGTGTGGGGTATAAAATATTATGTTTTACTCAATATTTGATCTCATTCACATTAAGTAAAAGATATATTATGTTTTATTCAATATTTTTTTTTGGTTGGCTGAGAATATTGAGTAAAACATATGGTTTAGCTTTTGATGATACATCTCAAAATCTTTAACTGGCTAGTGAAAATAATTAGTTATTGTATACGAGGCAATTTCCATGTCACATATAATAACTTATTGGTAGTCCATAAGGAGGCAACTTACCGTTAACCTATTTCCTATAAAAAAAAGTGAGTAAACTAGAATAATGAAGTTGTGCTTTTAAGTATCATTTAATTTTTAATCTCATTCATGAAACTAAATACTACCTTTAATTACAATTTAAACTCACATATAAGAATAATAAAATACTTATAACATTTATAATTATAATTTAAATAAAATCTATAATATAAAAAATGGTTTATATTTCTACTTATAATTTAAAATAAAATATATAATATAAAAAATAAAATATTAAACACATATATATACACATTAAATTGGGATTAACATCTGGTTAAGATTTAAAATTGTTTACTAATTTATTATTATTCAAGATGGTGTGGTTTTCCTTAATAAAAGTGATGAGTCCACCAACATTAAATAACAACTAATGATAAATTTTTTTAACTTGTAATAAATTTAACCCATAAAAAAAAAAGTAAATGAGCACAAATATGTGAGTCTTTTGAACACACAAAAAAAAAAAACTTTGTACTTCAATTTCTTTCAACTCCTCCAAAGTTAAAATGTATCATGATATAAGAAGTTTTTGTAATTTTGTATGGAACGGATGGTTAGCACGTGTTAAAATACCGACGATTTATTTCATAGTGATGTGCATATACAATCATTGTATTTAAACTCCTTGTTTCTATCTCTTAAACATCACCTATAATAATTCATTGGTGGTCCATAAATGGGTCCAGAACACTGTATATTGTATTGTCTTTTTTTTACACCATGATATCCTTGTCTTTTTTTTCAGTTTGTGAGGCTGTGAATTGTTTTATATAGATTTTTGTTGTGTAATATGAATCATATATATTTGTTTGGATTTTTTATTTCTCTCTTAAATATCACCTACAATAATTTTATAAAAGGATAACTTAAATTTTTAATTTATTCTCTTTTTTTCTCATCAAAAAAATAAGCACGGGAAACTCACTAATACTTCCCTGTGAAAGAGTGTACACACATCTCATCAATTGTACTATCCCATCAAGTTTTTTAACCTATTATCTTATGTTAAAACTCTCAATATCTCTCTTTTTCTTTTTGTTAAGAGTCCATGTCTGTTTTTCTAAATTATAACCTTATCTTAAAGTCAATATCTGTTTTTCTATCTTTTGTGTCCCGATTTCTGGGACCATGTGTTGTCATAGATATCAATTTTTTTTTATCTTATCTGTCCTAGAAACCTGGGACCATGTGTTGTCATAGATATCAATTATTTTTATCTTATCCATCCGGGTTTCCAGGACATTTTATTGTCTTTATCTTAGAAAGCGATATCCTTATCTTTTTTGTCCAGTGTCCAGGCCGTGTATTGTCTTATATCTTTTCTGTCCAGTGTCCAGACCGTGTATATCAGTATTTATTGTGTAATCTGAATCATATTTGTTTGTGCATGTACGATCGTTGTATTCGGACTCTATTCCCAGGATGCCATCTTACGCCCACTATTGCCAGACTCTCATTCCCCACATGCCTGTTCCGCCCGGGAGTATACACCTTCACAAGCATAGTACGTCGGTGCTAACCTCCCTCTCTGGGTCTCAGCAACAGATCGGATCAGGAAGTCTCAGAGCCTGAAGCTGGTGCTGGACACTCTCTGGAAGAAACCTCTTCCAACAACATCCACCTCCCTCACCTAGAGAGAGATCACACTAGGGATGATTTTAAGGATGGAAAATTATTTTAAAATGTAGAAACCTTGGCGAATCTTACTAATCCTTCATATGCCAACTATAAATGTTTGGCGATATTTTTTTAAAAATATTCAAATTTATAAGGATTTTATATAGTTTTTATAAAATTTTGACGATTTTTAAGGTAAAATAATTTTATCATATAGAATTTGGGCGAATGATTTTTAAAATAGCGAATCTCATTTTTGGAAAAACCATGGAAAATTAGCCCATGAGCGAAATTTAGCCCCTAAAATCATCCATGGATTACACACAGGCTCAATTACCACCTGCACTGGACAACAATTCACGCGCAATCCATCTCTACATGACCACTACAGTCAACCGGGATACAGACTCAGACTTCTCAAACAAGCTCAACAATGGTGGCAAGGTCTCTCGGTGTTGATTTTCGGAATTGCGTGAGAAGCAATTTCTACAGGGAATTACATAGACTCTCTTGTGCAGAACAGGGAGGATGAACTGGGCTTTTCAGAAAACGAACACAGGCTTTTTGCCCGTTGCATAATTGCACGAGGGTCTCTTGCAGAGGTCACACGGTTCACGCTCAGGACATTTCAGGTTCGAATGGAGGAAGAGGAACCTTTCTCATGGCTCACCCTGTTCGTTTATTCGCATGTGTCAGGGTCGACACTTGTCACCCATGGAACTGCATGCGTTCCACCAGCACGCATCACCCTTGTACGTCCTCCCTTGCCAACACTTAGGATAAAACACAAATGCACATGTCTTTTTGGAATAATATTAAAATATTATTCCCAGGCTTAAGCCCCCTAGTCTTAGCTCCTAGGCTCAACACTTAGCCCCTTTTCCCACCTTCAGCCCCTAATTCCTTGCCCACTCTGTGGATGCTTAGTCCCCCTTCACTCATTCATCGCGGTCGGTCTGCACATGGCGGTGTTTATATTTTATTAATTGTTTTGCTTGATTACATTTACAACAGCAGGCTCCTGGCCTTCAACACTCAAGCTCTCTTTGGCCTAATCAAACACATAATCCTCCAGCGTATAAAAACTTGGCTCACCAGCCTACGAATCTTAATTACAATTCCTTTCAGAACTTGGTTTACAACGGGGCTCGGCCTTGGGGACACTACAGTAGATATCCTCTACACATATTTCTCCCCGTCATTCTTTAACATGATACGTAATTTCACCGAATTTCCTTATATGCCATACATTTTACTCACCCATCGTACTTTTACATGATACGTAATTTGACCAGATTCTCTTAAATTCTATGGTTTTAACCACAGTTTTGGATAAATATATGCACGTTTTTAACATGATACGTAATTTGACCAGACTCTCTTAAATGTCATGGTTTCATTTTATACTTTAACATGATACGTAATTTGACCAGATTCTCTTAAATGTCATGGTTTTAACCACAATTTTGGATAAATATCTGCACGTTTTACTTGTTCGCCAGACTTTAACATATACGTTTGGGCTCTCGCCTCTCTAAAATTAGGGATGAACATCAACAGTGGTGGGATGAATTTGGTCAATATTTTCTTTATGCACTTAACCATAATCTATAACTTGACTACGCACTACAAGAATTATTTTATGATTTCAATTTGATCATAATTTAGACATAAACCAATCGTAGAAAATGTAGATAATTCATACGGAGTTGTGAAGAGTTGTAGCATAGGTGTCAAATCATACTCGAGAGAATAATATCACCTTAGGAGAGATTCATCTTTTTATGTGTTGGTATCTTTGTGATAATTGTTTTAGTAATCTAGAAGATGTAGTAACTTCATAATCTCTTGTTTTTAAGGCAATCTTTATCTTGATTTGTTATTGCATTGGTTATGTCTTCCTTAGATATGCTTTATGGATTTCCTATGTATGAATTTTCTCTATATTTTTTGTCGATAACATATTTATATCTAAGATCCGTGGAACCTCAACATTGTGCCTATGTTCCTTGAAATTAATTTTCATTTTCCCTACTTTTTTTCTGAAAATTTTCATGTTTTCACCTCTTAGCATTATAATGCACTTATGGAATGGGAGGAAACCAATGTTTTATTGTTGTTAAATTAAGGAAATGATCTTTGTTGCTATATAAGTTATTTTTCTTATTTGTTCAATGATTGTGTTCTTGGTTCACTTATATCTTTCATGTTACAATGTTAAAGAACTCTTTCATTTTTATTTCATAGTAGTTCTTAAACAAATATTTCTCCTAAAAATATCCTTTGAACTCCTTCCATGGGACCTTCCTCTCATTAAGTTGTTTTTCTTTCTTAAGTAATCTTACCACATGGTTGTCTTTCCCTACAAGTGGTAGGTTGTAATTATTGTTTCTACCCTAGAGGGATAATCATGCAGTTAGAAATTTTTTTGCATTTCCAATAGCCAGGCCTCAACCTCTTCTCCCTTCCTATGCTCACCATTGAATTTTGGTGGATTGATTTTTTTGAGTTCACCTTGCAATATGTCTCCCTCGGGTCTTCTTCTCTATCTTCTGACAAGAGACACAATTGGGCTACTTCCTAGCCCCAAACTTGCATGAGCTCTCCTAATGGATTTCTTTGAGGAATGATGGTGCTTTCTCATGCTCCTTGACTACCTATCATTATCATTCTCATCCCTTCTACTATGGGATCTAAATGTTGTCACTTATCTAGCACTAGATACTTACTTTGTGCCATAGTCTTTATTATCTTTCTTATGCAACATGTTCAAACATTGAAGTATCTTTTCCTGGGATTTCATAATATTTTCATTATCTACTCGATAAATCCACAGTTCTCTTTGCAAGATTCTCATAGTTACAATCTCATGCATATATCTTCTTCCATTAGACTTTGTATTAGTATTTCCCATGCTGCCATGTAACCCTATGGATTCTTCTTCATGACTACAGGACCCTTAAGGAATCTTCCATGGTTGTGGTTCTCATATGGGAACCGAACTACCTTTTTATACCTCTAAATTATACAAGAAAATTTGCATGCAAACAAATTTTTGTTAGACAAAAAAATATACATACACAATTCTGGAAAAGAATGCATAAATTTTTCTACTATTTAATGCCACCATTCATCTTCTTTTGTGTTGGTTGTAAATTATACTACCAAAATCAGTTTTGTGTTGATAGATGGATTCTTCTCTCCACGATATTGGTGTGCAGGAAGATAGTCTATGAGATAAATGGTTTCTAGAAATAAATGGTAGTTGTAGTGTTAGTTATCCATGACTATTATCTTGAGATGAAAGAGAAAACATGGTTCATGAGAGGATTTATGAGATGGAAGTTGTGGTGGAATTTATCCATGATTGCTCATGATTGTTATCTTGAGATGAAGACATAGTCACTCGAAATGAGTGAGTATGGATATGAGAAGAATACAGTCAGAAGGTTTACTGGATTGGAGGTTGTGATCATATATTCTAAGAAGCATGTTGGTAACAATGAGAGGATTGTTGTCGGATGGTGGCTAGAGGTTTTTGAGTGGACCTAAATATAAGGGAAATGAGGATGAAAAAATACATGGAAAAGTATACCAGTGGAAATTAGAGGCACATGTGGTTATGTTGGATGTAATGAACAAAAGGAGGAAGTGAAGATGGAGTCACTTGTTTTCCCTTAACATATTCTTTGATTGTTTACAAGAATAAATAAATTTGTGGCTGTAGATGGAAGTAAATGTGATTGGATGAAAATAAGATGGACTAGAATGATGGCGTATGAGAAAATAAATTGCAGGAATAGAGAGTTTGCATATGGTGAATATGCCTAATATAATCCCCAAGTGGAAGATGACATCGTGAATATGAGTGAACTAATAGGAAGCATGAAGGAAGCTGTTGATTTGAAGATGGATAAACTTACAGTCCTGAAGATGAAGAATTTGATGAAGATGTTGTTGAAATAGAAAGGAAAAGATTTAAAATCTCCTTATGAAGAAGACATGCCACAGAGGAATGATGGCAGGGTTGAAGGATGATAAGGACCAAATGTGAAGGTGTTTCATGAAGAGGAAGGTTCTTGGAGCTATCTCTCTAGTAATTTGTCAAGAATGTGCACATGATCACAGAATCATTGACTAAGGAAGTTTGTGTGTGGTTGTGGATTGAGTCAAGGAAAGTGTAACATGGGAGCATGTGAATCTATGTTGTGTGGCTTCAAGAATGAAAGGTTGGCTACAACGAAGGCACTTGGTACATTGCATGAAAAAGAGAAGTGAGATGTCTTGGATGCGATGTGACTTAGAACCAATTATACAGGCGATGCATGAATGAAAAGAACTTGACTGTTGCTTGTGGTAATGAAGGAAGAGGGACAAAGAAGGTAGCAATACTGGAAGGTGAGTTGTTGTAGAAAGTTGAGTTACAATAGAAATGGGATGACATTTCGAAATCTCCACGATGAGAGTATTGTTGTGGTGTTGCAGATGGATGTGAAACAAGGGACAACAATGAGTTGAGAGAAAAAATGTGCAGAAGAGAAAGATGTATTATAGATTGTAGTGTGTAAAGAAGATTGGGACTATAGATTTGGGAGTGCAATATTGATGGAAGTTGCATTGGGAAGTTGTATATGCAAATGATTTACCTCATGAGAATGAGGGCATGCTTTCTTAAAACTTGGGGAGTATGATGCAGGAGCATCCCATTCATCCTAGAGATGACATGACGAAGACAATTGTGGATCTATTAAAACAACGATTAAGTGTTGTAGGAAATAAATAGTAGTTGAATGAGACAAACTACAGAAAGTAACAATATTCATGTAGATCGAATGAATACTATAGAGTGTGGCAATGCGACAGATGGGACACTGCTATAGGATCAACACATTTCTACAAAATGAGTAGGAGACAAGTGTGTGGAAGGAAAATATAAAATGTTATAGAAGGAAATGATGCCTTAACGAAGAGTGTGTTTTTGGTAGAAGCTGGAAGGTTGCATGTAGGAGATGATTCGTTGAGGAAAGGATGAACCAGAAGATGGAAGGTGAAAGGGCATGAGGATTCTGTTGGAGAAACTAAGGTGAATAGTTTATGAAAGAACAAAAAACAACATTGAAGAGATTGCAAGGGAATTTGCAGAGTATGCAAGAAGAGAAATCATGTGAAACAATGAGTGAGAGAAGTGGTTGAGGTTTCCATGGCCTTTAGCCTGGAAACCCAACAGAGATTGTAAGATCATGTATAGTCAATGAGCGATTATACTGTAATATGTATGAATGAATAAAAGAGTTGATGTTTACATATCTAACCTTTCCATGCATGCATGTGAATGAAATCTTGTATTATGTTATTTGTTGTGCTATTGGCATGACTCTGTGAAAGTTAATTGTCATTGCTTGAATGAGTAAATTCTAGAAGAGAATAGTTTCATGTGATATAGTTCTCTAGGTGGCATGGATATGTAGAATACCATGCTTGATTTTCTATATTCTATAGGTGTATGCGGGTTTGAGAGAGACCGTTCAATGGACTAGTGGTTCATTGTAGCTGGGGTGATATATAACTTGATACACTATGAGAGGCCAATCTATTTACATGACTATATAAATTTTGTGGTTGTGACAATTTAATTACCGTGGATTGATATTAGCGAGGATGAGAAGTCTAGATCCAAAAGCGTTCAATTTTTTTGTATGAGTACAAAAGTCTGTTTGTATTTCATAAACTTTAGAGATCTGCTTGTGAGAATTTCCCATGGTTGATAAATTAACCCTTGATTAGGGATTTTATGGCACGATCGAAGGGGATTCTATGTTAAAGGTAGCACATGGGGTTGTGAAAAGAGGTTGTTGTGGAAGGTATGATATTGGTGTGATTTTCATGTTGCAATAGATGCGTTTAGTAGCAAAAGATGTGTGCAGCATAGGTGTGTTGTAGTAATTAGCATGTTGAAAAGGGGGTGTGTTACAACAAGAACCTGCAATAGGAAGCATATTTCAACAAGAGGCTGTAACATGAGGCATGTTGCAACATATGCATGTTGCAGCCATAGGTGTAGGTGTGTGATAATATAAGTTGTACTAAAATTGAAGGCATGTTGCAACAAGAAGCAAGTTGCACCAAGTGAATGTATCGTAGACTGGTTAACGTAGATTGGTGTTCAATAGCTTCTATTTGTGGATGTTCAAGAAAGAAAACATGGATATGTGATAGGTGAGATACAACCCCAGGGGTTGTGACATGATCGGTTCGGAAAATAAAGGAAATGTAGCCACATGGGGAAGAAGTGTTAGGAAAATTGTGGTCCCAATTAATCATAACTCAAGAAATTTTCCATCGCAAATGTACTCTGATGGCAGGGGGTGGATGCCCACTGCATCAATAGTGCAATCAATATTGATATTCCTGAATATTTTGGGATGAGGTTGACAATTAATGAAGCCTTTGAAGTTGGTTATATAGTGAGTGTAGAACCTAGAACTTGTAGTAAAAGATGCATGTGGCATCTAATACCATAGATATTTTGATGTTATTGTTTTTGTAAGGGTTTATTTTACTTTTGTTGTTGACTGACCTAGAAGATTAAGGTAATGTCATAAAAAATCAAATAAAAACAAATTGTCATTTACTTTAACCCTTAAATTCCTATTGTTATGCGAGTAAATAGGACTACTCCTTTATTCTCCCATGATCAATAACTCACCCTTTCTTGAGAGATCAGAGCACATTCTAGCTTTGATACCAAGTTAAAGTTTTTGAGACTCACGACCTGAAAGAAAATAACAAAGAGAACAATCCAAAAATTATACAAAACCAAATTGTAGTTACACTACATATACTATGAAATGTTTATGCAAAATTAATATAAATATGCCACTTTGAATGTTTGAAATTATACTAATGTTTCACTAACTAGCCAATCTAAATTTTCTAACTTTAAGAACTAACTAATCATGCTAAAATTTAAATTTATTAACTAATCATTCTAAAGAAAAATGTTGATCAATTATTTGCTAAATCACAAAAACAAACTAAAAAAAACTTTTCTTTATATTTTTTCAAACCACAAAATCCTAAAACAAAAATTAAAATTATCCAAATATTATTTTATATTTTGAAAAGATTTACCAACTTAAACATATCCATTGCAACCAATAAAGAAAATGAATCAAAAAGCATACTAAATTCACTGATTAATAGATCACGAGACATACGACAAAATTATAGAAATTACACTACATACAAAAACTTACTGATTAATAAATCACAAGACATACGAGAAAATTATAAAGATTATGCTACATTTTTTTCCAAATGAAAATTTCTCATTATATTGAAAATACAATTGTATACATATACTGCCACTAGTCCAAAAACAAGACCATGAAAAAGTTCTAATATTTACAATCAAGCCCTCCACTGAGATATGTATGATTACCAACTAATATCTAAGGAAATACAAAAAGGGGGATGCCCAAAAAGTCCCTTCCCAATTACATAATAGTTTGACACAACCACATTGTGACATTATCATGCCTCAAAACTTACACACTATTCTAACCTTGGAAGATGTACTAAAATATTTTTAAGCATCTAGTAGGAACTTTATATCCTTCTTCCCATAAGGTGAAGTAAAATTTTCCAATATGGTCCTTGAGCTCTTTCCTTGAGGTATGGCCGCGAACGTGATTGCTCTAAAGTGAGTGCTTAATTATATTATTTTTATCTTCCAGCAATCTAAAGAGATAATATGAAGCCTACCTTTTTCTTTGCACTAATCTATAATGATTTTTGAGTCTCCGACAAACTGCAATTCTGAGATATGAAGTCTTGTAGCAAGCAATAGTGTTGCCCAAACTCCAAGTAACTTTTCCCTATTGTTTTATCTAGGTCTAGTACTAAAAGACCACTTATACACCGTGTTATAATTGCTTTTTATTGTGCCCCCTACTCCACTTTGTATTCCACTTGATGAAGTAGCTCCATCAAACCATCCCACTGGAATCCCCTCCAGGATAGGAGTCTGAACCCTACAAATTGTATGCTAAATCCAAGTTGTTGAATGTGTATTTAAAATCCCCAAAGTCTTATATACCACCGATGTGATGGAAGGGTTCTTATTGTCAAAAATTTCCTTGTTGCGTTCCATCCATATATTCCAACTAATGATAGATGATAGTGTAGTTATTTCAGGTGTCTGGGGAAACCAATGATCATGACATTCTTTTATAGAATTTCCTTCCCATACCAATTTCTGTTTTAAAACATCTGATATCAGTTGCCAAACTTGTTTTGTGAAAAAGCAATGGATGAATAAGTGGCAAAACGACTCAGGGCCTCTGGTACAAATGATACAATAACTTAGTCCTTCCCCCCCTTTGCAACTAAATTGTCCCAGGTAAGTATCTTATTTTCCAAAGTGATCCAAGTGAAAAGTTTGATTTTTAGGGCTAAATTCCAATTCCAAATGGCTTTCCTCCAACCCCCTATAGTCTACTACCAATTGATCTTCTCTACAACTCTGTAGACATTTTTGACAGTTAGTTCCCCCAACTTATCTCCTCCGGACCATTTAATTTCATCCTCCCTATCCCAAAGTTTGATACCAGCATCTGATAAACAACTGCAATAACAGTCCCATCCATTTTCTAAATCGCCCGAGAGTCTGAGCTCTCCACTATATTTCCAGTATGAATCTAAATAGGCTATGCGAACTTCACCACAGGCATGAAATAAAAATGTTATATTTCTCTGTTTTAAAACACATAGAAGCTCGGGCAACCACAAGGAATTCCTTCCCAAACCATGTATCAAGTCCCTTCCTAATAAGATCGCTTGACCAGAGCCCGAGCTCCAGCTCAACCAATGGACAATAACCGGTAAATCTTTGAGAATGTTTTTCCAAGTCTGTGATGTCGTCACCAAATTTCATGTAGCAGTTTTGAACCGGGTGGCGACCGAGACATAAGGTAAATATTTTTCCTTAATAACTATGTGCCAAATGCATGCCTTCATCAATACTCTCCACAAAGTGTTCTCCGCCAAGGCTCTTTTAAAGAGAAATAGATTCCTCAGCCCCCAACCCCCAAATTTCTTTGGTTCAACTATAGCCTCCCATCTACAGAGGCACATTTGGTTTCTTTCACTGCATCCAGACCATAAAAATAAGTAAATGAGCTGGTGAATCTTATTTGGAACTAAATTCGAGATTGTTTCCAAAGTCATCTAGTAGATCGGTTGAATTTCCAGGACTGCTTTTATAATGATGAAGCGCCCTCCAAGAGTAAGCAATTTGTTGCACTAATGATCAATCCTCCTCTCGATATTATTTATTAGCCACCTCCAGTCCTTTTCAGGTAGTATCCCAGATATCAGAAACCAGAATTTAGATTGACAAAATTATACAGGAATATTTCCTTGAATTGTTTTAAACTATCTCATTTGAGGCCTGAATAATGGAAAGTTGATTTGGATAAACTAATCTCTAATCCTGAAGATCTAATAAATCTCGACAGGAGGCAATCTATCTCCTGTCAATCCTAAAAATTGGCTCTCGTCATAATCAACACATCATCAACGAAGAATAGATGTAGAATTTTTACTATTCTAGCAACCTTCACTCTCGTCAGTTTCCCTTCCTCCTTACCTTTTTTGAGCAATAAAATGAGTCCTTCCATCACAAGAATAAATAACAGAGGATAAATTCGCCATCCTTGTCTGAGTCCTCTGCCTCGCTGGAAAAATGATGAAGGCTCGCCATTAATCATAACTGCATAGGTAGCAATTAATACACAACTCATTAACCAGTTGGTGACCATCAGGTCGAAGCCCGATTGAATTAATATCATTCTCAAGAAATCCCAATTGATGAAATCATATGCCTTCTTTAAGTCAAGTTTCAATATTAAATCCTTTATATTTTTTTTATTAATACTATGAATGCATTCCTGAGCCGTCCCTATGGCATCCATTATTTGTCTACCCTACAAAAAGCCCAATTGTTCTCCTCACAATGATCATGAGAGAACAAGTTTTATCCTATTCGCCAAGATATTTGCTATAACTTTATAATAGAGGTTACAGAGTGCTATAGGTCTAAAATCTCCAAAATTCAAAGGTTTGTTAACTTGAGGAATTAAAACTAGAAAAGTTGAGTTAAGAGCTTTGATCACTTCACCCCTTCTGCTCAATTCCTCAACCACCATGAGTAACTCTTCCCCAACCATATCGAAATAATGTAGGAAGAAATCGACAATCCATCCATCTGGTCCTCGTCTTTTATCCTTTGCAAAGGTTTTTAGAACTTTCCATAATTTCACCGTTGTGCAAGGGATTTCCAACAATATCGAATCTTCCTCAGTTACAATACAAGGAAACAGTCTAGAAATGAACCTGATCGTCCATATGTGTTCCTGTATCCTCACTTGTTCCTTTGAAAAATTTTACTGCTTCAATTTTTATAGCCTCTTGTCCTGAGTGTTCATGTCCAAACTCATCCTGTATCTCCCATATCTACTTTCTATTTCTTTTGGCGCTGGAAAAATGATGAAAAAACTTTATGTTCTGATCACTGCTCTTTATCCAAATTGATCGACTACGTTGTCTCCACTTTTCCTCTTTGGCTAGAAGGAGACCACTTCTCTTTTTTTCTAGTAATTTGACTTGTCCTTCGATGACCATACTACACATGTCATTTTGGATAACCTAATAGAGTCTCTGCAAATCCTCTTCCAATTTCTATAGTTTCATTGTTGATTGTGATCTACATTGTATTTCCTAGGATTTAACTTGATTCTTTAAAACACTTAATTTCTAGACCAGTCTCCATTGTAGTCCAGGTTCTTGTAAAAACATAGGATTCTTCCAGACTGTGTGGACTATTTGCGAAAAAGCATCTTCTCTCAACCAGAGTGTGATAAAAAATATACGGGTAGGATACCCAAGAACGATATTTACCCAGAGTTCGCAATAATTCTGTCGTGAAAAATACTCAGTCCAATCTTTTCAAAATATGGTCTGTTTCCAATCTACCATTTCTCCAAGTGGGAACTATCATATCCGGTAGGATATCCACCTGCTCATTGTCCCATAATAGTTCTTTTAAAAATAAATCCATCTAATCCGGCTCAGCAACACCCCCCCAGATCTCACCTTCATTCAAAGTGAAATTAAAATCCCCGACCACTACCATATTTTTAAGGGAGAGTAACTCCCTATCCCCTACCTTTTCTCAGAAAGCCTTTTTGTCAATGCAGGTCCCATAGACATTTAAAAGTGAAATCTGTTTCTTCAGATCAAAGCTTGTACTTGTCAAGAGTAATCCACCACAACACATGTAATACTTGAGATCAAATTTGGAAGGATCCCAATCAACCAACAATCCCCCTAATTTGTCAACTGAAATCACTGCACGGGTATACCAATCGGGTCTTAAAGTAGACAGGAATGATCTATCCCTCATTTCATCAACCAAGGTCTCTTGCACAAAGATAATGTCAGGAAGTGTTTTGTTAAGGAGTTTGCGCATGGAGGATGTTTTCTTGGGTCCCCATACCCCTCTAAGATTAAAAAAAAGTAGAATCATGGCTTAGCCCGTGCTAGGGATTTCATGCCTCTAAGCACCCCGACATCAGGAATAGAAGAATGACCACTCTCTGGAAACAACAGAATAGTCTTCTATCTCTTATGAGCACTCCTTGTTTTAATAGGAGAAATTTCACAGCCCAATCCTCTCGACCAGGAAAACCCTTTACCATAGGATTCTCTAATCCCTACTCGTTGATCAAAATCATCACTAGTATCCTCTCTAGTAATGGCAACTTTCCCATGGAAAGTCAAAATAGGTATAGGGGAGTGTATTTCTTTCATCCGGAACCAAGGAGTCCAGGACATCTTCGAAGGAGCATTCCCTAATCCCTGACTCCCTAAAACCTGGTAACTGTGGGCTTACCTCCACTGGTTCATTGGAGCTTTCCTTACCAACCCATTCTTCCAACTCAACACCTGGAAAAAATCCGAAACCATATGTTAAATCCCCCCCCTGAGGATCTATTTACTGCTGAAAAATCACTTCCATCTAAATCCCCACCAGTATCCAGAATCACAAGAAAGTCTAAATACCCCTTTGGCTCCAAAGTTGGATCAACAGTTTGTGTGGGAAATAGTGTCTGAATCCCTCCTCTGTCCCGTGAGGGTTTGGGAAAACCTAAGGGAGGGAAATTCTCCCACGCCAAGAAATTTAAATTTGCAAAAGACTGCTTGCTACCCGCTCCTTCCAAAAAAGCCCCATCCAGTGTGTCAAGTTCCCAGGAGGACAATGAAAAAAATAGAGATGGACAAAGGCATTTTAACTTACCTGAGAAGCTTTCTCTAGGCGCTAAACTACTTCAAACCTTGGCCTATATAGGTGAAAAGCTCCTAGCCCACAAATCCACCTTAGGAGGGTCTTCACAGGTCAGATTTTTTAGGACTGAGGAATCAGAATCATCCTCTTCCACTCCCCCTTGACAATCCTTATGTAGATGGCCCATTCGGTGAGACAGTGAACAATGGAATGGGACTCCCAGGTAGTCTAGTCTCTATCTCCTCAAATGACCTCGCCACTCAATCTCTATCGACTCCAACAATCCTACATGTAAATCTATCTCAAATAACTCCTTACAGAGGCGCTTATCAGGGGATTGCAAAGCTTGTTCATTCATTCCTAATGCCTCTAAAGATCTTTTATTCCACAGTTGAAGAGGCAGACCCAAGAGGAGCCCCCACAAGTCTCGTAAGTGAAAATACTCACTCGAAGGGTCAAAGATTACTCTCCACCTCTTGAGCATCACACTACTGCCATCTATCACCCAAATCTTACCCATAATTGGTATGGTATCTTTCGGATTTTTGATGTGAAAGACAAACCAACCCTGTGTCAAATAATGAATCCCTAGAGAGTAACCCAGAATTGGTTCCTAGGTTGTCAATAACCAATATTCCATAGAAGTGTTACATAGAGTGCGATAAGACAATCTCCCGACCAACATACAAATGGCCAGCTTGCATGCATCCTCCAAGCCTATGTTTGAGCCCATCACAAACCTTTGTCTTGTTTTACTCGCCTTCCAAGGCTTCGGGTGCTTGAAGA
>ML782228.1:196809-225068 GCA_009831015.1 Picea engelmannii | reverse complement strand
TTTAGTGATTTTCTCAACAATTTTGAGAGTTTTTGGCCAATATTGGGGGATTTGGAGCCCTTTTTGAGGCCAGATCTTGGGGAGAAGTTGGGAGGTTGTTACCCACTTCTAGTCTATATAAACCAGAGGCTCTTGAAGCCATAAAAAGGGAGGTTCATAACATAGAAATGATGAAGAATTGCCAGGACAAAGCCATTTTTATGCAGGGAAGCCATTGAGAAGAGCACCTTTGTGGGCCATTTCTAGGAGCTTTGGTCATCCATTTTCAATGCCGTTAGTTTTGTTGGGTTCTTGAGATGTGGTAGAACATGACCAAATCAGTTTGTAATCCTTTTGGAATTGATATGATGTATTTTTAAATCTTCTAAAATAAATAAGAAAGCCTCACCCATTGAGACAAAGGCCCAGAGACGTAGGCGAGATTGCCAAACTCCGTTATCAACTTCTCTTGTTATGGTTTGTTGTTGTTTTATGATTATCTGTATATGTTTATATGGATATCATATTAGTTCATTAACTCTTCCTCTTTCATTCAATTCCTAAATGGTAATTTAACTCATGTTTTAAAACTCAACCATTGTCGTTAAAAGATCATTTCGGATCAAGTGGTATCAGAGCTAGTTGACGGTTGGTTTTTGATTTTGCATGATTACCAGGGAAAGACTGAATCATGGCGAAGGCGATATTGTTGAAGAGAATCCATTGATTGGATTGAGAAAGATAACTTCTCAAAGTGAGAATATGGCATCGAAAGAGGGACTTTCTCATGATGAGAAAGAGTTTCGAAAAAATTTCTTCGCCATGTCAGAGATGACGAAGGTTATATATGAGGATTACTTGGAATAGAAGAGACCGGTTCTAGGTGAATCTTCAAAGTTCAAAGATGAAGAAGATGAGGATCCTCCTCAAATTCCTCCTTCACCTCCTTCTTCTCCATTAATTTATTCTTCTTCAAGTTCAAGTTATAAATCCACAGCAAGAAAACATGTCCATAAACATAAACAAGAAATGCCTTTACTTAAGCTTGATGTGAAATTTGAATTACCTATGTATGATGGTGAAGTCAATGCAGAGAGACTTGATAATTGGGTCAGACAGATGGAGGTTTATTGCAGTGTGCAACAAATCAAAGATGAGGCCACTAAAATCAAATTGGCATCACTTCGTCTTGTAGGCACAACACTCATCTGGTGGCAAAGCAAGTTGCAAAATGACATGCAACAAGTGGGTAATGTATTTCCATCATGGCAAGTTTTTGTTTCTTCACTTAGAAAACAATTCTATCCTTTGGGTTATAAAGAGAAAGCTTTAATTGAATGGAAAGGTATTAAACTAAGAAAAGGACAAACAATGCATGAATACACCGATGGATTCTGTAAAATGGAATTGATGTTAGACATTCCTTTACATACCTAAGAAACTATTATGAAGTATATAGGAGGTTTACCTTCACACATTCGTAACACTGTATTTATGTTTGGACCTACTAATCTTGATGAGTTTTATATTCAAGCAACATACATTGAAGCAGGGAAAACAAGAGTTGGTGTATTAGGGGAATCATCTTCAAGGAAAGAGGACAAAAGGAAGTGGAATGGCAAGAAGGAAAATTCAGTGACAAGAAAGGAAGAGAAGCCCTCTTGCAAGCATTGCAAGACAAAAGGGCATGATGAGGACCATTTCTGGAAATTGCATCCCGAGAAGAGACCGAAGTGGTACAAAGAAAGGAAAGGGAGGCAAACAGTTTCCGCAACAACACAACCAACAGACTTGGGATCGGATTCGGGTGATGAATCTAAAGTCTCATTGGTTGGTTTGACAGGTAAAATTGGTGATGGATTTGATTCTAGAAGTAAAATTTTTCACATAAGGGTCATAATGAGAGATACTAATGTCGACGCATTGATAGATAGTGGATCTCAATCTAAATTGATTTCAGAGGAATTGGTTGAACAATTGGGATTAAAAAACCAGATGCATCATAAGCCTTACAAAGTTAAATGGATAAGCAACAATCATCAATTGCACATAACAAAGAAATGAACATTAAAGTTTGCAATTTCATCTAAGTTTGTGGACGAGGTAACATGTGATGTGGTGCCACTCAATGAATGTGGAATGGTCTTAGGCAGTCCTTTCTTATATGATCGTAAAGCAATCTTCTACAGGGAAAAGAATCAATATCATTTAATCAAAGATGGAAAATAATATGTGGTTCATGCTCATCATTTAAAGGAAAATAAATCTCTTCAAACAACAGAACAATTAAGAAAGGCATCTCATGCAAGAAACACACCTATAATTGTTTCAAATCATGTAATTGATCTTAAGCAAGAATAGGAAATGATTGTAGAATGGAAGATCAATCACACTTTGCTTCAAGATAAGCTAATATCGTGCAAGTATTACAAACATATTAGCTCCTTTGCAGTCATATTTCTAATGTTATCATTAGTAATGTTGTCAACATGGATGATAGTAGCTTCAATAAGATGTGATAGGGTACAAATGGCTAACAATATGCTGTCAGTTATCATGATTGTTTTACAGTTGATCTTGATGAGACAGGTGCACAAGACATAGTTTAAAGACAGAGAACAAGTGGGGTGGACTATCCTACACTTGATGAATGGTCAGTAACCTTTTGGAGGACCAAAAGGTCTTTAGTGGGGAGGTGTGATCCAGAATTGGATCCAGGAACCAAAATGGGTCCAGGAAGGCCAAAAAATCAAAGTTCTTGGAATGGATTCAAAACAGACGTGTGCATTGGCCGCATCGATACGAACCCCAAAAAAATTGAACGAGCTCAATCATACGTCGTATGAACAAGATATCGCGATCTGTTCATTTTTCCAAATAGGCAAAATTTGATGACTATACAGTCGTACAATGTTGATGTGGCAACTGACTGTACAGGACATACAATCGTACAAGTGACGTGGTAGGGTGTGTTGGCATGCTAACGTGGATAGACGTTGACTAGGAAGGTACAAGTGGATGAGTTAGGGTGTGACACATGGCACCATTGCAAGGGTGACATGTGGCACAGACTAACGCGGAAAGGTCGTACGACACATGGCAGCTGGATGACGTGGCATGTATGATTGATGCTGTTTGGGAAGACACGTGGCACAGACTGATGTGGAAAGTTCTTATGACACATGGAAGATGGATGACGTGGCATGTATGATTGATGCTTTCTAGGAAGACATGTGTTGACATTTGGATGAATCGACGCTTGACACGTGGCACTTTTTTGGGAAGTGGTAAGGTGCCACGTGGCCTAGTCATGGGCTACCACATGGCACCCATTTAGTGGTTGGTTATATTGGAAAAATTATGGAGTCAACGAGAACTAACCCCATGACCTCTAGTCTGAGTGGAGAGCGGTTTGCCTAGCCCCAGCCCCCGATGCAAACCATCGCATATAACCAATACATATAACCCTTTTGTATGTTGGTGCAAATTGGTGGTGGTTTAAGCCACGGTTCTATCACATATCACATGTGTCCATACCATATACACCTTAGCATGAAAAAATGTGGATAGCGCCCATTTGGTCGAGATAGCCCGTCGACCAAGGCGCTAGGAACCAGGGGCTACAACTGATATTTGTGCGTGGAGGCTAGAACCAGGCCACATGGCCATAAATGCAATCGAGAGTTAAGGGATAAGGGGCCAACGCATGGCACAGGGGCACATGGAGGCACCCAAGTGACCAAGAGCCCATATTTTAGGGGTTGTGCCCTTGATTTTTCCAAATAGTGGGTTTTATACTATATCATATGATTTTTTAGTGATTTTCTTAGCAGTTTTGAGAGATTGTGGCCAATATTGGGGGATTTGGAGCCCTTTTTTAGGCCAGGTCTTGGGGAGAAGTTGGGAGGTTGTTACCCACTTCTAGTATATATAAACTAGATTCTCTTGAAGCCATAAAAAGGGAGGTTTAGATCAGAGAAATGATGAACAATTGCCAAGCCAAAGCCATTTTTATGCAGGGAAGCCATTGAGGAGAGCACCTTTGCGAGCCATTTCTGGGAGCTTCAGTCATCCATGTTCAGTGCCGTCAGTTTTGTTGGGTTCTTGAGACCTGGTAGAAAATGACCAGATCATTTTGTAATCATTTTGACACTGATATGATGTATTTTTAAAGCTTTGAATAGAAATAATAAAGTCTCACCCACTGAGACAAAGGCCTAGAGACGTAGGCCAGATTGTCGAACTTCATTATCAACTTCTCTTATTATGGTTTGTTGTTGTTTTATGATTATATGTATATGTTTATATGACTGTCATATTACTTCATTAATTCTTCCTCTTTCATTTAATTCCTAAATGGTAATTTAACTCATGTCTTAAAGCTCAACCATTGTTGTTAAAATATCTTTTCAGATCACTCATTAAGGTGATTTTCTTTCTTAAGTTAATACCACCACATTGTTGTCCTTCCCTGCAAGTGGTAGGTTGAAATTATTGTTTCTACCCTAGAGGGATAATCATGCAGCTGGAAATATTTCTTCATTTCCAATAGCCAGGCCTCAGCCTCTTCTCCCTTCCTATGCTCACCATTGAATTTTGGTGGATTGATTTTTCTAAGTTCACCTTGCCATATGTCTCCCTCGGGCCTTCTTCTCTATCCTCTGAGAGGAGACACAATTGGGATACTTCCTAGCCCCAAACTTGCATGAGCTCTCCTAGTGCTTTCTCATGCTCCTTGACTACCTACCATTCTCATTCTTGTCCCTTATACTATGGGATCTAAATGTTGTCACTTGTCTAGAACTAGCTACTTACTTTGTGCCAGAGTCTTTATTATCTTTCTTCTGCAACGTGTTCAAACGTTGAAGTATCTCTTCCTGGGAATTCATAATATTTTCATTATCTACTCTATAAATTTTTACTTCTCTTTGTAGGATTCTCATAGTTACAAGCTCATGCATATCTCTTCTTCCATTAGAATTTGTATCAGTATTTCCCATGCTGACATGTAGTCCTCTAGATTCCTCTTCATGACTATAGGACCCTTAGGCATCTTCCATGGTTGTGGTTCTCATATAGGAACCAAACTACCTTTTTATACCTCTAAATTATACAAGAAAATGTGCATGCAAATAAATTTATGTTAGACAAAAAAATATACATACACAATTCTGGAAAAGAATGCATAAATTTTTCTACTATTTAATGCCACCATTCATCTTCTTTTGTCTTGGTTGTAACTTATACTACCAAAATCATTTTTCTGTTGATAGATGGATTCTTCTCTCCACAATATTTCCAATGAATAATTTCTTGTTCAATTCTGAGTTATAAGTAGAAAGTTATAGTCATCTGAATATTGCTAATTTACCCCTTTTGTACACTTTTTATTTTGGTGCAATTAATCCTAGACACCAACTTCTGCCACTTTTAGAAGTAAATATGTCAGGAAGTAGAGAAATTTTTATATGACAATAGATAATAACGATGATGGTAAATTCATAACAACTCTCAGATTGGCATTTTGATGTTCTAGCAAAAAGCTGCAAGAATTCGGAAATGACAACTTTGTCTTTTTCACCCATTTTTCCAGACCTAGAATTTTTAGCCAAACACGCTATCTCTAAAACTATGCACTTATGGAAAATTTTTACTAAACCAAATTTATATAGATTAATGTGTATACAAATTGTTGAGTAAGTAATGTGTTTTCTAGATTTTCCATCTAGGGACCCTTTTCCTCATCTAAAAATCCCAAAAATCCCCAAAAAGTGTCCCAGAATAATGGATTTTGGCCTATTTCAGCGTCCTCATTCCAAACCCCTTGGAATTTATTCAATTCCTTGATGTATTATTTCCATATTTTCTTTCTGGACTCTCTCCAATAATTTCATCTTAATTCGGATCTCGACCAATGATCTCGACCCAGATATTTAAAAGACACTATTTTGCAATTTTAGACAAATCCAAGTAGAAATGGGAAATGGCCCTCTCTGACACTTTTGTATCCCTCATTGTGGAAAAAACCCAAAAGTTTTATCTAAATCTAACTTAATATGCTACGTTATGGCCAAAATAAAATTTTGGCTCGAAACTTATTTTTTTCTTAAACTAAAAGACAATTTTGCCAATGTGGCATCCTTGTTGACACGGTTGTTGATGTCGCATTATGGGTTCAAATGAAACACTGAGGTGATGCCATGTCACCCTCCTGACCCACCTGGCCCTACCCTTTCAGCTTCCATCATCTTCTTTCTCTTACCTCTCTCCTCTTTCTCTTACGTTGACCGTAGGAATTAATAAAATATTATTATTTTATAGCCCCACCTGCCCAGCTGGAACACCTCTGACCTCGTGATGGGACAAGGGTACCACCCTGAATGATAGAATCCACATAGTGCCCCTTCATTGGCCAAGGGGATGGGTGGGTCCCATTCCACACCTTTACCTTGGTGTGCGTGAACTTCCACGTCTCCCAGATGCGATGATGAAGATTTGGCAAGATCGATGACAGAGAGGCCATGTCGCATCCCAAAAGTGTACAAGCGTTAAAAAAACCCGGGGGGTGAAACACTCCAATCCACTTCGTACATTTCATTATCCTAATAGTGTCACATGGTACAAGGTCCTCGGCCAAAACCACTTCTCTTTCCATGTGACAATGGTTTGTGGTACTGGCTTTACCACCGTGCTTATGTGGCTCCCATGTTACATGTTGGGTCCGCCACGTGCATTGCAAACCCTTCCACTATGCCACCATCCATAACTATGGAAATACACATCACCTCTTCCATGTCACAACCACATGGCGTCCATGTCACGTTGATGTCATGGTACGAAAAATTGCACAAATATTCCAAATTTTCAAATTTTCGAAACACCTATTTTCGAAAATTCTATCAAGGCCACCATGAAATCTGAAATTAAGCTTGTTAATGGTCAATTTAGACATGATGCATATTGACTCAACCTTTGCACCCAAACTTCAACTCTCTTATGTCGAATCCTCAACAAATTGCGCTATAGAAATTGTGGCCTTTGCCTAATCTTTGCCAATTTCACCTAGGGTTGCCCTGTAATTTGTAGAATTCGATCAATTACAGTCCCAAAGATGTGTAATTAGAGATTAAAATTGGTGATTTTAACCCTTGAACTCAAATTCACCAAAATTACAGGAAAATCTCCTCACACTCTCATTGCAAATATTGCAAACATTCTCTGATCTTTAACTCTGTAATTTTATCTTATGTGTGCTGAGTCTGGCCCATGTAGGCTCAATGCTAAGCCCGTGGATCTGATACCAATCTGTAATGTCCCACAACTTAACCGTGGAACATCACTTGTGGAAATACTCATAAATTCAAAATTTTCTTCTGCTAATTAATTCTTGTAGCTTACCAACTACAAATTAAACACATATTTAACTAGATTCTAATACCCATAATTAAATGCATCTACAACATTCTAAATGAAAATAATGCAGCCAAATAGTTATCTATAACTACATATAAAAACTATTTTCATGCATGGGGTAAAAGACAACCATAAAACTCATAAAATAAATAAACACTCATCTTTTAAAACGTCCGTGCAACCAACTTCTTGGGAAGGATATTCCACCCAACCATAGACTTTTTTTTTCCAAATATCAACAACAATTCACCCTTGAGATGGGGATAGGAATCCACAAAAGAAGGGTTCCTCTGACAATCCACTCGCAACTCAAAACCCACAACCCACTACTATTCTCCTACATCTACCCAAATATTGTTCAACTCTATTCGTCTTGACCTTCCAAACCCAAGGAATGACCCCTTCACTTCTCTCAGTCCCTTAGGTGCCTCATTCATTTATTAGTTTTTCTCTGGAATAGGTAACCGAGAATCTCTTTGTTGGGAACTCAAGGGAACTCACTTACAAGAAAAACAACAACAAACAATTGTTTTTTTAGTGAAACTCACACAGGAATTCACTCTTCAGGCCCGACAACCTAGATCTTCAATATTTAGCTCCAAAATGCTCTAAAAATGCTCCATCATGCTCCAGAATTCGCCCATCTTTCTTGGTCTAGCTCCAATGCTCTTTTTCTTTGCTCCCTGCTTGTTTTTCATGCCAAACTAAATGTGAAAAAATGTCTATTCTCCCCATACAAATTTTCCTCTATTTTCCCAAGACAATTGACTTCTCACTTTTCCCAATGTTGACTGTACTACAGTCCCATGCTTCCAATAACTATGGGATGCGACTTCTACACCCACCACCCGATAGGTATTTAATGATTGGGCTCTCATACACTCAAACAAAAAATAGAAGGTTATCCAAATGATAATAAAATTCATAAATATGGTTTTGGATTAATACCCAACAATTAATTACCTCCCTGCACCCCTCTTATACACTCTTAGACACTCCCCTCTCTTGTAGATTAATCATCTCCCATATACATCCATATTCCTAGTCACTGGTATCACATTATATTAATTAAAATTAGCAATTACAATTTGCATGTTATATCACATGGCCATAGCCATATTCATATCTACATTATGTATTGATTAAAATGGGGATTACAGTGGCCTGATGTTACACAATGAGCGATAGTTTAAATGACCAAACTGCCTAATCCAAAGTTTGTTCAAGTTATTGCTATGAGTAACAAGAACTGATGGAAACAGTGATGACCCAAAGTTGTCAAAATTGTACAACCTAGTAAATATCAACTATTCTAGTTGCTAAGACATGCTTAGGAACTTTTAAATCCTTGATTACAACTTGGTGAGGTGAAAAATAATCTATGGTTTTACCTTCACCTGAATGAATGATCTAATATACTAATAGAAGGGTGCAAGAAAGACTTGGAACACATAATACATCATTGAAATGACTGTTATCTACCTAAATTGTACCAAACCCTACAACACTAAGAGATCTATCATCACCAACAAATATGTTTTTGGTGTTACATTCATTAAGAGAAGAAAAGATGGTTTTATCATTAGCCATATGATAAAATTCTCCATAATCAATAAGTCACTCATAAGAAGAAGAAGTATAAATTGCATTGAAGGAGAAACTAGAAGTAGAAAGTGCATGTCCATGAGAAGAAGAGGAAGAATGATCAATACTGATATTATGCTTCTTCATTTCTACTTCTAAGGCTTCCATCTTTTTAAAACATCTAGACTCCACATGACCATATTTCCCACAAAAGGTTCAATGTCTGTCAATATTCTTACTTTTGAATTTTGCTCATTTGTCACCATTAGGAGAAGAAATTGTAAGAGATGGTTTGAGGCCCTTGTTTTGTTTTTTATTGTGGCAAGGATGTTGTTTCTTGGGATTCTTGGATTTATCTTTCTTATGTGCCACTAAGGCTTTGTTGGATTGATCCAGATTATTTTCGGCACAAAATGAGAGCGAAGATATAATAAAGAAATGCACAGAGATATCGCGGATATCAAATACTATAACATATATGTATCATAGATGTAACCATAAACACAAAGATATAGTAATACACAATTTATATTAATGAAAGAAATGTACAAAGACTGTAAAAATACAGAGTGAAAGACTCACTAGAATGGTGACAACTTATCTCTGAGAAGAGATATGATGTTTACTCGCATTCGCAAGAAGATGATTACCATGAGGCTCTAAAGGCCCTTTTACAATAAACAAGAATGCCAAAAACCCTAGACATCCAAAAACCTATCCCTAGGTGATGAAGCGCCAAAAGTCACGTGGGCCCCGTTTGGGTAAGTTAGTACATCAACTTCCCAGGGTCGTAACTTTTGCATACGATCTCCATTTTAGACGCATGATAGCCCATTGGAAAGGTATCGTCGAGGATATTCATTTTGGGGTATCAATCATTCCTTTGGATGTCATTGAGAACCTCAATCCCTAAAAACCTTCATTTAGGCCCTCAAAATGGCCCCAGAAGTTAAAAACTGCTAAAAATAATAAATTACCAAAATTGCCAGAAAACTATTTTGAGCCAATTGGAAAAGGTGGGTGGCCACCGATATCCACCTGTATCAATCCTCCCTCCTTAGGAAGAAATGGTCTTCATTGGGTTGAGTGTCCAGGGGAAAGGGAAAAGTGTTTGCTGAAACTGCATCTTGATGAGTTGCTTGCCTTGTTGGAGAAGTTGTGCTTCTTAGCTTATTGAAGGTTGTCACGAACATGTGGCTAAAAGGGTTGGAACTTTTTAGCCAGTCTGGCTACATGAGATGCCTGTGTGCAAAAGGAATCTTTGCGCTTTGCTACAACCTTGTCTATCTACTTCTGTTGGATAGAAGGTTCTTGAGGTGAGGCTGTAGTAGTTGCAGTGTCCTTCTGTTCCCCTTTTGAACAGATTGTGAAGAAGCTTAATTTTGCAGTATGAGATACTACCTTGCATCATTGTTTAGGTGGAACAATAGTTGTAACTACCTATGGTATTCTGTAGAGATGAACCTCAAAAGTAACAATGACACTACGAGGTCGAGACTCATAAAAAACATGGTGTCTCCACATATATGGTTGGACCAAGAGGACATCACAGAAATCCAGTGGGGAAACATCACATAATATATACCTCATCCTTGAAGGGTTGGATTTTGTATGATAATCGAAACTGCTGGCTGACCCAGAGATCTCGTCCTTGGCGAAGCCACCCTATGGTTGCGGGTGTGGTGTTGTCGACAATCCCAACTGTTTGACGACCTCTGCTGAGATGAGGTTCTTCTAGCTTCCACTATCAACAATGAAATGCAGTGGGGTCCCCTTCACCCACATCTTTGAATGAAAAAGGTGCTCCCCCTCTTCAGTATCTGTTGGTTCTTCTGGTTGAATTGTTGTGGTCGCGAAAATAGCAGTGTGTTCTACGTCAATGATCTATCCTTTACTAGTATTTTCAGAATCATATTTTGAATTAGGGTTTGGCTCCTTGTATTTGATCTAGGCCACCAATGACTATTTTGAGTGACATTCATCGGTGTTGTGCTAGGGAATTTTGTGGAAATTACACCATTTTCTAGTTTCCTTATTTGTCTTCTCGTGACCCTTCTTTTCCTGTGGATTGGACTGGTTTTCGAGAGACTGTTTGTTAAGGTTGTCTTTGTCATACTTTGGTTGTTGCGGATTTGCAGACTTGAACTCTTTTTTTTTTCTGTTGCTTAAATTTCTGCTCGATTTTAATAGCTTATCGATAATCCACACAGAGTGATGAGATGTCCAGAAAATCCATTTCAGTTTGGATGTACCTGTGTAGATCCCCATGGTATTTCAGAACCAAATGTTGTTCAGAGTCTTTGATACCCAGCTTGGTGCGCAAGGTATGGAAGGTATTGGTAAACTCTGGAAATTCTTGGCCCCTCTCTTGCCGTAGTGTGGTCCATCTCATGTACTCGTCCTCATAGTTGCCAACAGGGTAATATTGTTCCTTTACCGCATCCACAAAAAAATCCCAAGTGGGCTCGGCCCCATATATTCCAGAATCCTCTGTGGAACTTTGCTCCCAGTAAGTTTCCCACCAATGTTTGACATGGGGGGAGCTTTAAGGAGTGCGAAGGTGATCTTTTCTCTGTCAAAAAATTTTTGAACAGAGAAATAACCTTCTAGCAGGTTTAACCATTTGTCTAGGGCTTCTGCATCTATCTGTCCTTCAAATACAAGAATATCAAAATTAACTTGTACCTTGAAAGGCGAGGTGCCTCCAAAGTGACTGTTTGATGAATATGCACCTATTGCTATTGGTAGGCATTGAAGGATGTGGGAACAATTCTCCATCATTTCGTCCCTCTGACACATGAGAGCTTGCTCAAGCAACAGACTGATAGGATCGTCTATTCCGTCGTTTTTATTTTCTTCCGCCATTGAGGGTTTCTTGGGTGTGCGAGAGAGATTATCCTCAAGAGACACAAGCTCAAGACCCAACTTTCTATACCTGGACCTCATCGGGGACATGCACTGAAAATCGATCAAGAGAAGCCTGCTCTGATACCACTGATCTAGATTATTTTCAGCACGAAATGAGAGCGGAGATATAATAAAGAAATGCACAGAGATATCACGGATATCCAATATTATAACATAAATGTATCATAGATGCAACCATAAACATAGAGATATAGTAATACATAATTTATATTAATGAAAGAAATGTACAGAGACTATAAAAATATAGAGTGAAAGACTCGCTAGAATGGTGGCAGCGTATCTCTGAGAAGAGATGTGACGGCTACTCGCATTCACAAGAAGATGATTACCATGAATCTCTGAAGGCCTTTTTAAAATAAACAGGAATGCCAAAAACCCTAGACATCCAAAAACCTAACCCTAGGAGATGAAGCGCCAAAAGTCATGTGGAACCCAAAATGTTTAGAACTTAGATAAATAATCTTCAATGCAAGGAAAATCATTGGGACATAAAGTCATTAACTAATTTTCTAACTAGTGGGATCAAATGACATTGTGTTTACTAAACACAACTTGAATCTTTTCCCAAGATTCATCAGGGGCATTAATTCATTGAAGGTGAAAACTTAAATTAGGAGAGATGGACATTCTGATTAGTCCATGTGCTTTGTCATTCCTATTATTCCATTTAAATTTATTTTCATCATCAATGGGTTCTTTTTCTTTTCCCAAGGTAATATGGTACAATCTTTTACTTCTTAGTACATCCTCTATATGGGATTCCCATGAGAAGTAGTTGGTACTAGTAAGCAAAATATCACTGGAGAAGCCATATTAAAATATGTAGATAATATGGGTTTAAAGGATAAATTTGTAGTTTGGATGTGAATCTCTAGAAAAAATAGGTTGTTTAAAAAAATAACACTAAAAAATAGACTTCAGATGTAAAAAATATGCCCTTTTGAAATAAGGCGTAAATGGTAACCAAAGAGCCACATGGCAAGTAGAAGTTGGTCTACATGGTGATGCTCCTTCTTCTATAACTTTGTCTATGATCTCACTTTTACAAATAAGTTACTTATGAAGTGACCAACTTTTATAGAAGTGAGAATAACTTTTACAATGAAGTTACTTTATAAATGAAAGTTGCATGCAAAAAATAAGTTAAAAGAAAATATTAAAGTTATTTAATAATGATTCAATTTTATAATTTAAATGAAATGCACTTTACACTAAATGAATGGAAATTTTCAAAAAGTAATAAAAAAGCATCTTGAACTCAAGACCTCTTACTAAATAAAATAACTTTTATCTAAGTGAACTAGTGCAAAAGATATTAAAATCTTAAGAAGGGGGGCGAGGGGTGTTGTTGTTGTTGTAGGAAGCCTTGAAGTGTGTGCTAAAAAAAATATTTTTATTTGTTCAGACACAAAAATAAATTCACTTATCATCAACAACAATGAGTTATATCTCGGTTATCTTACCCAAAAAATGCAAGCTTTCTCTCTCTTTCTGATTTATCGAGATCACATAGAGCACATGGAAAAGAGCATACACATACAAGAAAACAATTTTCGCTTTGATTTTTATTTGTTAAGATCGCACAGAGCATAGGGAAAAGAGCATGCACAGATGGGAAAGAGTAGTGTAACATCCCCATCCCCCATCCTAATTGAGGAACATTACTACATGGAATCACACAAGGAATACACCTAAAAATCAAAATTTTTCTTGCTAATTTATTTTCCTATAGCTTACCAGCCACAATTTATACACATAATTAACTAGATTATGATACCCATTAAATGCTTCTACAACATCCTAAAATGAACATGAACACAATTAATAAATCATTTACAATAGCACATAAAACTATTCTCATTCACAGAGTAAAATGCACATCCATAAGACTCATAAGAATACTGAGATAATAGATAAACACTTATCTATAAACACTTATCTTTACAAGAAAGTTTGTGCAACCAGCTGCTTGGGAAGGACGTTTCACCCAACCATAGACTTGTTGTTCCACATATCAACAGAAATTCACCCCCGAGTTGTGGCTAAGAATCCACAAAAGAATGGTGCTTCTCACAGTCCACTCATAGCTCATTATCTCACAACCCACTGGTATTCTCCTACAATTATCCTGAATTTCCTCTAGCTCTCTTCATCTTGACCTTCCCAGCCCAAATAATGTACCCCTTCACTTCTCTCAATCCATCAAATGTCTCATTCATTTATCAAGGTATCTCTGGCACATGTAACCAATAATATTTTTGTTGGGAACTCAAGGGAACTCAGTGCCAGGAAAACACCATCAAACACATGTTGTTATAGTGCAACTCACTCAAGAGTTCACTCTTTAAGCCTGAAAACCCGGATCTTCAATTTCTAGTTCCAAAATGCTCCAAAAACACTCCATCATTCTCTAGAATTTGCCCAGCCTTCATGGTCTAACTACATTGATCTGTTTCCTTGATCTCCCCTTGTAGTTCATGCCCATACTCAATGTGAAAATATGCCTAATCTCCCTACACAAATTTCCTCTATTTTCACATGACAGTTGAATGCACACTCTACCTAATTTTGATTGTACATCAACCCCATGCTCTCCAATAACTGTGGGTTGTTACTCTCACACCCACCCTCTGATAGGTATTCAAAGATTGAGACCCCATATACTCAAATAGAGAAATAGAAGGTTGACCCAAAAGATAATAAAATTCATAAATGTGGGTTAGAATTAATATCCACAATTAATTTTTCCCCTTGGGTCCCTCTTAGACACTCCCTAGGCATCTCCTCTCTCATGTGGATTAATCATCCCCGATCTTTGTCCATATTCCCATCAACTGGCATCACATTGTGTTTATTAAAATCAGAAAACACATTTTGCATTTTACATAATTTGGTCATAGCCACATTCATATATACATTATATATTAATTAAACTGAGGATTATAGTGGGGATGTGACAATTAGAAACTCAGAAGAAAAAATAGAAAACCAAAATATTATCTCTGCAATAAAATTTAAAAATGGCATATTAAGGTTGTATACCTCTGGATCTGATTGAAATGAATGTGTCTTGGGAAAACATAAACCTTTTCAAGTGAAATGAAAAGTGTTCCTAAATAAATGAGCACTCCAAACACAATGGAACAATCTTCTCAGCCCATAAGTGTACGAAAATAACAGAAGCCAGAGATGAAACAACACAACTTCAAGATCTCAATCTACAACGAGAGTTGGTCTTCAAATGCGCTCTAATACCATGTTTGAAAACACAAGTATTCCAACAGAGGATGAACAATTTCAATAACCACTCACACAACCAGAGCATAGATCAACATGCCGATGTTTGTACATGGTAAAAATTCTATGGGGAAACATCCACGACCCCTTCCAATATGGCCACTTGAGGCAATTTATTAATGTTAAAGAAAAATATTACAAAGAGTTTTTCACAATCGATTATCAAAAAATGACCCTCCATGCTCTTTAAATAGAGATCATGGACCAATCAGGGGTTAAACAACTGATCAATGTAGTTGTTAAGATCAAAGAGAATATGAGTCGTTGGATCATTCTATGTTGAGAATATATCATGATCATCGGATTAGAAATGCATGCTAAAGGAACACACTTTAACATAATGACACATTAGACCAATTTGATCATAACTAACTCCTAAGTGTCTGAATATCCTAACAAAACAAAGTCTCACAAGCTCCATAGTGAAACATGGCATTGGACAATTTCTAAAATTCCTTGGGTCAAAAGAATTTGTCATTTTTTTTACCCTAAAAGAGTTGAAGATGAAAACCACTTTCTCTTATAGTGTCTTGCATACACCCACATTAAATCTCAATTTCAAAATATTTGTTACAACACTAACCTTCCTAACATTTTATCTCATCAAAATTATAATGATTTAAAAATGTTTTTCTTAATGTTTGTTTAACACAAATATAATTTTTTAAAGTAAAGTGAGTAGTTCTTTACCTTTTGTTTACTTTATACGTTAAATAAACCAATGCTAATGTTAATGGACATTAATAAGAATCCTTATCATCATACACTTTTAATTTGTATAAAGATAAACTATAAATAAGACTAAAATTTAATTTATATTTTATATTATTTGAATTTTTTTTTATAATATTATGTTAATTTTTATTAAATTATTGTTTTTTTTAATAAATATGGTTTTCAAATTTTTATAAAGATTTTAGAAAATTTAATCCAATAAATTCACTAAAATTTTAAAATATATTTTAAATGTTTTATATTTTATATTTTATCAATTAAAAATATATTCATTATTTTTAAATAAATAAAAAACATTGATTATATGGTGCAACGTAGACACTGATCAGTGATAGGGAGCTTCTTAAGGTTTCCCTTTCAACGTCTTTGATCGGAACTCAACTTACTTGCATTAGATCAAAGTCTAGATAAACACTAAAATTCATGTATATAACTTCTTTATCTATAGGACAAAGGAACCTCCACTAACACGAAGATTAACTTAAGTACATTCACTTACCATGTTGACTAACGCAGTCATAAAGTTAAATCCACCTAAATTTGTACAAATTATCTATGGACAACATTTATCTCAAAATAACACATTTTTTTTGTGAATAAAAAGTGAAACCGTATATTAATTTCAACTAAAAGCTTACAAAAAAGATTTGCAGCCTATCTGCTTACACCAAAATGCTACTAGCGAGCCCTTCAGGACCAGATCGACGGTCCTGATTTCCTCGGGATCAACGATCCAGATCTTCTCTTGCATTTTGCGACTTCGCGGCTTGTGCAGGCAACTTCCTTCATGCTACAGACTCTCGATAGCTGAGTTCCCAAAATTTTCTCACGTAAGATCCGTGGGACCAGATTGACGAATCAAGTCTCTTCTAGTACCAACGATCATGATCTGTTCTAGATTTTTGTGATTTCACGACTTTGGGAAATAGCTCCTTTCAAGATTTGGGTTCCCGATAGCCGAGATCCAGAAATTTTCTCGCGTTAGATCCATGGGACCAGATCGATGGTCCATATCTCTTCTGGTACCAACGGTCCTGATCTTTTCTTGCTTATCACGAATTCGCATTTTGCGATTTTGCAACTTTGGGAAATAACTCCCTTCATGCTTTGGACTCTCGATAGTCGATATCCTGAATTTTTCTCACATCAGATCCATGGGACCAGATCGACGGTCCAGATCTTTTCTCATACCAATGGTCCTAATCTGTTCTCTCTTATCGTGATTTCTCATTTCGCGATTTTGCAACTTTGGGAAATAGCTGCTTTCATGCATTGGACTCCTAATAGTCGAGTTCTCGAAATTTTCTCACGTCATATCATTGGGACCAAATCGATGGTCTAGAAATCCTTTAGCATTAACGGTCCAGATCCACTGTCACTTTTCACGACTTTGAGAAACAACATCATTCGACCTCGTGACTCCCGATTACCGAGGTCTTGAAATCATCTTTCGATTGTTGATCTTTTGTGTTGATGCTTACGTTTTGCCTCTTGCCTGAGCTTCAGATATTTTTTGACTTGGAAGGAATTCTAGGTAGACAAAGCTGGCATCCTGTCTAGATTGGGGCCATCCAACTGGGCAAGCTTCTTGCATTGGAGCCAGAGGAGTGAGTTTTGGGACTGCCTAGGATCTTGGAGAATGATCTGATGTGTCAAGTCAACCCCTGCATTGGCCAGTATTTCCGCAACTTTGTTTTCACTTTGCTTAATGTGTGAGGGGATTAGAGTTAGAGAAGGTTTGAGAAGAGCCTGGAAGCTTGTGAAGAGGGTCAAGGAGGCGCCAATTGGGAATGATTTTCCCTGGATCTCTGCTATTCATGATTTTTATTGCCAAGTCTATTATGATTTTGGAGTCTCCTTCAATAATCAAACAGGTGAGGTTTTGATCTAGATCCATTTGCACCCCTTTGATGACACCCCAGATTTCTACTGAATTGTTGATGTCGTATCCGAGATTTCTTGCAGTGAGGATTTGAATTTGTCCCAATTTGTTTCTTATGACCGCTCCATAGCCTAAGTGTCCTGGATTTCCTTTTGATGCGCCATCAAAATTTACCTTATGGAAGCCTGGCGGGGGGGGAACCACTTAGAGGGACTGAGGGATTTTGAAATTAGAAGGGGTTGCTGAGGAGGGGTGGGGTGTGAAAACGAGAAGCCCCAAGAGTTAAGGATCGAGAGCTCATTGGGGTCAGTGGGGAAGTCTTCCTTGATCCATGAATGTAGTTGAAGAGTTTCCTTAAGATGCATAAGGATTGTATTCCAAAGGAGGGTAGGAGGATATGGGTGGGAATGAAAGATTCTTTTGTTCCTCTCTTTCCATAGTTACCACACTATGAATCCTGGTAAGAGTTGTCAGGATCTGTTCAAGATAAGACTTTTGAAGGGACCGAAGCCCCAATCCTTGATGGTGCTTATGATGTTATTTTTCATTCGATTGGTTCTTCTCATGAGTTGAGTGGCCTTGTTCCAGATGTTCTCACTGAGTAGACAGTTATTTAGGAGGTGCTCCATGGTTTCAACCTAGAGATGACAGAGATGGAAGATCGAGGGGGAAATGAAAGCTCGTCTTTGGATATTTTCCCAGGTTAAGATCTTGTTCTGTAGGAGGAGCCAAAGGAAAGTAGAAATTTTGGGCTAGAGTTTTGATTTCCTTATTGTTGTCCAGATGTTGTCTTTCTTAAGGTTATGGAAATTCTCTTGAAGAGTGTAGCCCTCCTTGAGAGTGAATCTTCCATAAGGTGTGTATCCCCATCTGATAATTTTTGGGTCTATGCTATCCTTGATTCGCCTTTGGGTTGTAGCTTGTTTCTAGTGTTGCAGGTCACAATTCATTGCCACTTGGAGTTCCTAATGAGTTGATTTCCAACTTCGCCAGGGAGAGCCGCTGGGGGTTTCTGTCCACAGATCTACCACTTTGAGAGTGGAAAGATCTTGAATGTGATTTTCGTAGGATTGTAGATTTTCTTTTAGTCGTAGAGCTGACATTTGCTACCAGGAATCCGTCCAGAATAGGGCACTCTGACCATTGCGAACTTACCAGAAAGCATGTTCTTGTATGAGTGGTCGATTTTTCCAGGCCGCATTCCAGATGTTGGAGCCCTGAATTTTCCCTTGCATTCTTATAAGTTGACTTTGGTGCGTATTTGGGGCATATTTTCATTTCCATAGTTTTTCCAGAGCTCTGTTGGAGTTTTGAGCCATCTCCACCAGATTCTTGGTCCCATGGTGCTGTTTAATTTTCCAGGGTCCCGGAGGTGTTGACGGGTGAAATTGACCGCTCGTCAACTGGAGGGGTGGATCCAGTCCGGGGTTGTCTAAATAACCCAAGCCGTTTGGGATGATCCACTCCAACGGGTTTAGCGACTCCGTTGGCCGATCTAAGTCCTAAGAAAACGAAAGGAAAACTAAACTAAAGAAACTAATCTAAGTAAAAAAAGTAGCTACAACAAACTATATACAAATCTAAAACATGTATATACAGCTTACTTACTAATATTATACAACAATAATTCTATGAAATTAAATGTTTAGCTATCAACAAAATTAGATCTCAATTATATATGTACAGTACTTACAGAATACAAATTTTGATCTAAATTTGCAAAAATCATTGGTAAAATGTCTTATGACAGGGAAATCATTATTTTTTGATTTTTTATATCTTTTCTGTGAAAGAAGAGAAATGAAAACTAACTAAGTTGAGCAATTAAAATAATAATCCTAACTGTAAATCTGAACTATATATCTATCTAAACTACTGAGAATTCTCGAATTTATTAACTATTAAATAACAAATAAACAACTGACCTGAAGTAACGCTTCCTATTTGTCCTGTGCACAATAGTTGATTTAGTTGTTTGATGGGAGGAAACCTGCACCAGATTCTCCACAAGCTTCTTGTAAATAGGAAGCAATAGTGCTCTTTGAATACGAATGACATAACAAACAAGACATAAAGCGACAACAATTTTATAATTTACAAATCATCACAGTTAGATAAGTCCTTGTGCAAAGATTTGTACAGAATAATTCATTTAACGAAGAAGATAAACCTTTATTCATTAAATTGAAACAGAGTAGTTACTATACTAAAACTAAGCTACATCATATATGGACAAAATTTAAGTCATAACGCATCAACCTGTAACAAGTCTTGATATCTAAAGTAGTCAATAACTTGATCACAAATTAAAATGCACAAAACCTGAACGAAAGTATGATAAATTGAAAGCTAAAGATGTTACAAAAGATCCACTTCCATTCGAGTCTGTATCATCATATATCCATAGTCTTTGTTATCCCAACAGTGATGGGTTCATTACAAAAATTAATGAGTATATAAAGGCCACAAGGTAAAACATCCTTGTGGGAATTGTCAAAAACTGTTTGAAAAAATCTGGGAACAATCTTCGAAATCTCTATTTCTGCCTAAGGCTAACAACTTAACAAAACTATATAACAAAAACATGTTCTAAACTGCCATAGCATGTCCAATTTCCCATTGCAATTCGTATGTACCTGAAGGTGGACAAGAATAAACAAGTTTATGTTTTATTTGTAAAATTAACAAAAATCTAAATTTTATGACTAGCTACAGAATCTCACGATTCTGTAGCTGGTCATATTTACAAACAAAATAGTTTTAAATCAATCCAAATGATAAACAAAAATACATTCAACCTATTAAACAAATCCTTAATTACTAATTTAAAGCAAAGCAAATCATTCACGCTGGAAGTAACCAAATCTTTTATGCCAATTTGAAACAAACGAAATCGTGTTCAATTAACCGAATGGTAACAGGGATATATGTGATCTGTCAACCAACCTTTTTATTACCAATTTGAAACAGATAGAATCGTTTTGACAATTCAAAACCAAAGAAGTCATTTTTTTGAATCAATTTCAATCGAAACAGACTATAATCGATCAAACAAATCTTTCGTACTCACTTAACACAAACACAATAGTTTATGTCAATTCAGAACTTAACAAAATCGTTGTTGAATCAAAACAAAACTAATAGAATCATTTTTTTAATTCAAAACTAACAGATCTATATCAAACCAATCTGTGACACTAATCCAACGCATACACAAACGACTATGCTAATTCAAGGCATGCAACATTGTTTCTGAATCGAACCAAACAGAAATGAATCGAACTAACTCAGGGCCAACACAATCGTTATACTAATTCAAGAGCAATAAAATCGTATTAATCAAAACATAGCTATATTCGATTTTAGCAAAAAAAATCTTTTGTACATGATTCAAAACAAAATCATTTTTGGTAGTTCGAAAATAACAGAATCGTTTTGAATCTATTCAAACAAACAGAACTAATTTGGAGCAAACACAATCGGCTAACCAAATCATTCAAAAATCGATGTTGAAATGCATACCTGGGCTCTAGTAAAATGATTCAGTCAGGATAACTTTGAGTTGACAAAGGCAGTAGCTGCCTCAACATTTCTGAAGACAATTGAACCCATAGTCTTTTGCTTCTTCTCGTTGGCTTGTAGCCTGTCGTTTTCCTTTGACAACACAGTAACCCATTCCTCCAAGGATTTAATTTTCAAGCCAAGAATTGCATTGAGTACATGGTGGTTGATCGGGCCTTGGCATTATAGGTGAGGGTTCTTTCAAGTTACTAGGGGTTCCACTTTCAAACTTAATTCCCGGGAAGTTAGGGTCATCCTTGAGGCACGGTGGTAGGTTGGAAACATAGTCATAGGGTTCCACAGAACAGAGGCCATGAGAGTAAGGGTATTCCTCAACCAAGAAGCGTTCAATCTCAGAGTCTGAATCTTCGCTCAAAACAATAGGCTTCTAGTCAACGTTTTGTTTGGGCTTGTTCCGAGTACATCTAGATATCCATCATGCATTCTTCTTTCCATTACTATTGACACCAGTATAACATTTTCCTTTCTTCCTTACAGGCCTCTTGATGGTCTTAGTATTGTATTTAGCACATGGGTCAGCCATGGTATCGGGTAGGTCAATGTTGGGGTAGTTCGAGGGTTTAACAGGGGGTAGAAGGGTAGTAGGTGGCACGGCAGGCACAACCAGGTTTTCAGTGACCACAACCTTGTCCACTTGGCCACACTCGAGACTGGAAAAGCCATTCCTTGATAGGAAGGCTTGCCAACAGTCACTACTAAGCTTCAAATGATGGACAATAATGATTTTGATCAAGCAGTGATGGAAAAGGCTGCTATCATCCTTCTCACGCTTAAATCGTTTGGACATTTTATACAGGCTATGTAGGAGGTAGTGAGGCATATTCAGAGGGTAGTCTATAAAATTCATAAGCAACCTAAGATGATAAAGAAACACCAAACCATAAAGGCCTTCGCAAGTGATGAATTGCTTAACAATCGCTAATAGATCATGCCACCTGGTCTTAAGGGCAGTGACGGGCATACCTCTATCACAACTAACAATCTTCCTTGATGTGAATAGGAGCGACCATGGCACCTCGTCCACTTTTGAATTCTTAAACCACCTCTGCCCTTTAGCTAGTAAGCCTGTAGCTGAGCTGAGGAATTCCTCATTTAGCTCAAGTTGGATATCCCCATCCTTAGCCCTGCATCCGCCGAATGTGAGGGAAAACTGTTGGGCGACCGTAAGGTTGAAACCCTCAAATTTTTGGATAAAAACTAGCCAGCCACTATTCTCCAAGTCTTCACGAGCATTGTCAAATAGCAAGAGCGTTTGGATGCCATTAGGTTCTATGTGCACTACAAGTGCCATAGGAGAGAGTACACAGTGAGCAGGGTAAACGGACATGGGTTTGGACAGGGTATACGCAGGACCGCAAGCTCACAGGCTTCCCTGAAACCAACAGAGGTAACCCAAGATACAAGGCAGACATTAATGCCTAAGTGTGCGAGGGTGGTGAAATGAAACAAACCCAGGCAAAACATTCATATCGAAATGTACAATCGACGACGCTATGGTGATTCAAATCACTATTGGTGTGTGTTAAAAGAAATGCCAATCAAACAACTATTGAAAACTATGATAAGTCGACCCGAATATTTGCACAACAATAGTGTTTGCATGATTTAAAACAAAACAATATTTCGAATTTAGCACCAAAGATTTGACCATAAAAATATGCGTTGTATGAAACCATTGCACCATGGGTTTAATCACTATGTTAATGCGTTCTCATGAAACCATTGCACCACCATTGTATCAAGGATTCGATCACAACCATTGCAATCTTATAAAACGAAGTCATATTAACAACAACAAAAATGCCAAGTGAGTAAAGATTTAGGTGTCTTGCCAACTGTGCGACTGTCATTGAGTTAAAGGTGAGATGACCACATAAACAAGAGTAACCATAATAAACTAGTGACGATTTTAATGCCATCGACATGACTTCGAACTCAAGGTTTTCATGCTTGCAGTCGTGAAAACAAAAACGAAAGGTAGGTGTGCGAATGCACAAGATAATAGTGTTGTTTTATTCAAAAGATTGCGATGAGAATGAAGGGTTCCAAAACACTTGTGTAGGCAGATTATAAGGAAAGGATAAAAATGTGAAATGGCTGCCAATAGGAGGCCCATACCACTTGAATATTTAGGCTTGCAGACTTTGCCCCAGCTGACTAAGGCCCATTTTTTGTTCTAGTTGTGTCCATGCCATAGGAAGTTTCTTTGTAGATTCCTTATTTTCTTTATGACATATTGGGGGGCAGCTAGGGCTCAGAAGAGTTAAGTTGGGATGGCTTGGAGGAATGACTTTAGGAGAACGATTCTGGATGGAAGGTTGAAGGAGCGAAAGGTCCAGTTGCTGAGATAGTTGGTGATGGAGAGTAGGAGAGAGTCCCAAGAGATGTTTTTGGCTGTTGAGTCAGAAAGAAGGAGTCCCAGGTAGCAAGAGGGAAGAGTGCAGACATGGGTATTCAAAATTTGAGAAAAGTGATGTTGGATTGCCACAGGAGTATTGAAAAATAAGAGCTGCGATTTGGCCAAATTAAAGGTGGTGCCAAAGGCTTCACATCTCAATATAACACTTACTAAATATGAGAAAATATAATAAAACTAAAAATATTTTTTTAGTTTAATAAAAAGTGTTAAATTAATATTACATTTATATAATTTTAATATTGTGAAAAATTATAATATGAACTTATATTGAGTAACTTTAATTTAATTATATTTTTATCGAATCAAATTCATATATTTTTCTTAGATTCTAAATACAAATTTTTAAGAGTTTTTAAATTTTATCATTTTATTAATTATAAAATGACTTTTACGCTATTCATTTAAATTGAATAAAAAAATATTATAAAATAATTTGTTTTACTTGTCTAATGGTTAATAATCGTTAAATGAAGATGGAAACAAAGTACACATCAATATATTAAATTGTGGATTGAATAAAAAATTATTATATAGTTTTTTTAGTTGTCCAAATTTAAATGAAGATAGAGACAAATTACACATCAAATGATATAATTATTGTATTTTTTGGAATTTTCAATTTAAGTTTTTTAAGTTTATATTATAATATGATTTTTCAATATGATATAATATAATTTGAGTGGGTTTAATGGTTAAGAACATGTGTTTTTTCTTAAGAGGTCACATGTTCAAATCCAAAAAGAGGTAGGGTATGCATATCGATGAAGATAGAAAAAAGAGTACATGCCAATATGACATAATTGTTGTGTTTCTTCGTGTTTTTAGTTTGAACTTTTAATATCTTCCTTGAGGAAGTAGGGGCCATTGTAAATGATATGTTATTTTTTCCATATTTTACCATGTAAATCAACATCTTTTTCACTTTTTTTAACCAAAGTTTTTACAAACTAATATTAACCAAAGGTTTCATACTAACATACTTTTTCCAATATCATTTCAATTTTAGCTTAAGGTTTAACTAACATTATATTTGAGGTTTTATTTAGCCTCATATCGAAGTTGTTTTCATAGTATGGTTGTATATCAAGATCATTTTAATACCATGAATGTTACCATAACTGACATGTTTCCCTGTAAATGTTTCCCTGTAATTGACACTTATCACTACCCATCTCTACCTTAATTAACACTACACTATGTTGCACTCATCACTTTTTCTTGATGTATGGTGGTTGCATATATAGTTGGGGTCTCTTATAGCTCTAGGATCTATGGGTTGGGTAGGATACCTTACCAAACCAATATGAGAAGGGAGGAATGTATAGGTGCTATCTTTCCTAAGAAATCAATGTAAGTGATGTCCATTCCTATTTCCTATCCAATGGTTAGGATATTAGTGAGATTCGTCTGAGATCTTATTGTCTGTTGAGAGTTAGAAAAAAATGCCTTATTGGAATTGATGAAGGTGGCTTGTAGGCTTGTAGACCTACTATTACTGGCCTTGTTATGGGAATCTATTACCCCTCTCCAGAAAAATCAATTGCTTCTCCTTTCAATAAACTATCTAGACAAATAATTTCCTCCTTTCAAACCATTGACTGGACAAACAGTTTCCTCTTCACCAAAGCAATCTCT
Source organism: Picea engelmannii (assembly GCA_009831015.1). Lineage (NCBI taxonomy): Eukaryota > Viridiplantae > Streptophyta > Pinopsida > Pinales > Pinaceae > Picea > Picea engelmannii. Next base: position 199,614 of record ML782228.1, on the reverse strand, counting down.
ACATGAGAATGCATTAAATATTAATAATTTCTCTCCATGACATGGATCAAGCATTACTAGGTTCTATGGTCTTTTTTACAATTAAGTTGAAAATGACGCTTTTGTACAATTTTTCTTTATACCATTTTGTTTTATTCCCTCCTAACCAATTCTCAACTTTGATGAATTTCCCAACTACTAAATGCCCACATGATCTACTCGCTGCAAAATATTTTCTTTAGAATAGCATTGCAGTCTTAAAATATTTCCATCTTTAATATCATAATAAAAACAAAGACAGTTTTCTCAATCTAGCTCAATAAAAATCAAACCAAAATTTTCCACTAGAGATGAATCAATGAAAACACCCTGCAAACATGAACATCACCATTTGAAAATTACATCAATTTAATTTTTTTTCTTCTTTTAGTTTCACCTATACTAACTGTAGTTCATTTTTTTTATCAATTAGAAGTGCAATTGTTTTTCTCTTCTTTAGTTTCACCTATACTAATTGTAGTTCATTTTTTTTTATCAATTAGAAGTGCAATTGGATAATTTCTTTTACAATTTGATAGGAAGTAATGTACTTCTAAAAAAAAGTTAAATTTAGGAATCAAGAAAAGACTTACCAAGTTTTCCAAAGAACCTCTAAAGAAAAAGTTAAATTTAACAATCAAGAAAAGACATACTAAGATTGACAACTTAATTTTATACATTCACCAAAATCCTTGACTAAAGTCGTCATTTTATTCTTTGGATTAGGTTGAACAGGAGCCAAAATAATGGGGAATTTTAATATTCCTTGTTTTTATTTTTATTTTTTATGGATGCAGTAGTATATTCTTGTAAGACAAAGAAAGAGAAATAAAAATCTAGCAACTTCAACCTATGTTTGATCTAAAATGTTTTTACAATATATTTAATAATATATGTTTGATTATTATCTCACTATAAAATATTTTACAATATATTTAATATTATATGAAAGTTTGTCTATATAAATAATAAATAAATCAATTAATTATTTTTATTCATAATTTTGTTGGTGGTTGCTTATTGGTGGACTTGAATCCATGTTTTTTAGTGTTAATGAAGAATATAAAAACATAATGATTGATCAACTTATGCAGTTGAAGAATGATATATAAAACTAAGAAGAATTAACTTAACATTGGGATTTGATTTCATTTTTGGGAAAATAACGAGTTGTTTGTTCTACTGCACTTTTCATAGACCAATGCGTCATTTGAATTGATGATTTTGGTTTTCTGTTATTTGAATATGACAACCACTGACTTGATGATATTTGTTTTTCACGACAGAGAGAATATTAGTTCAACAACCCCACCTTGCTCTACTCCCTTTTCTCTTGTACCTCACACATTGGAATAGTAGTTGAAAGTGTGTTGATTTCTCCATGTTGACCACCTATTCAACTAGGGGGTCAACTCCATGTAACATGAAGATATGCACCTGATGGGGCTATCAAGTTGAAGACTTGTTGGTTCTACAAGGCAGCTTTGGCCTTCAACATTTTGTTGTAATTGGAATTTTCGCTCCCCTGCGTGGGATAATAATGTAATGGGTCTACATGGATCATAGTTTAATTCAGTTGCATTAGGAATTCTTCATTAGAAGATTTCCTTTCACTGAGTATTTTTTATCCTCAGGTTATTAATTGGGCTTTTCAGCCTTATTAATTTCCCTTGAATTTTTCACTCCCACAATAATTTCTCCAAAGTAGTGAAAGGCGTTCTAATGGACGAGACCTATGTAAATAAGGTCTAGGAATGTTGTAAATGACCATTCTAGACATTTCCTAGAGTCTCGTGGAATTCCATTAAGTTTTGATAGGAATTTTTTAATAATTAAAATTCCCGCAAACTGGCGTTTTTTAATTATTTTCGATGTAAAATGTAAAAAAATGGTTCTTGGGTATTTTGTTTAGGGGTATGAGTACTCAAAGAAAATGGTTCATACACCCCTACACCCTTGGACCAAGTCTTATCTCATTTGGACAAGTTTTTCTCGGTCTTTGTCTATGAGGAGTCAAAGTCAGTCAAAAATCAACATGTAATTGGCTTAATTAAAATTGTCAAATTTTGTAAAAGTCATGAAAGTCATGAGAGAGTGTGGGAAAAGTTTCCCAATAACCTTTCCTAAGTTGGGAAAACATTTTCCAACTTATAAAAACCCCCTTAGCCTAACCCACAACTCACATTCATCATTCTCCTAGAAGAGGGGTGCCCCCCCTCTTGCTCATATTTCATAAAAAATGAAATACACCATGGGAACCCCTAAAAATTTAGGAAAGTTCCCCACTTGACCCCACTTGAATTTTAGATAATAGGGAAAGGGGTTTCTCCCTTCCCAACTCACCCCTCATCCTCCCACTTGCTCTCTTTGATGGGACCCTCCTCCTTTGGATGGGTGACACTTGGAGCCCATCCAAGTGGGCTCCCTCCTCCTCCTTTCCTATAAATTGAGGCCTCCTCTCCTCATTTTACCATCTCCTCTCATAGAAAGTCTATTATGCAAAAATTCTTCCTCTCTTCCTCTCTTTCTCATGCTCTCTCATGCTTTGTCATGTATGAATCTTTGTAGCATGTATTTACAGGATGCACAATTAATCATTTCATTAAATACATACACAATAACAACCTTGTTTTATAATAATTTCATTGAATTTTATTTACACAATTCTTCTACATTTTCTCAATGATAAATCTAGATAACATGATGAAATAAGTAATATGTTAACTCTATGATTTAGGACTTAAAACAAGAGTATATACAAAATATCAATAACCAAATACCATCGAA
>ML782228.1:122977-153272 GCA_009831015.1 Picea engelmannii | reverse complement strand
TTGTAACCAGATATTGCTTAGATGAATAGACTGAGCCCCATCCGAAGCTAGTTTTCCCAATTGAGATTCTAGGGTAACATTCTCATGCTCATTGATTGATTGTTGTGCTTGATGTTGTTGTTGTTTATGTTAAATGGATACCTTGTTATTTAATGGCCCATGAATTCATTCTCTGATTACAAATGAAGAACCTAAGGGCTTTGGAACGTCCACCATTCAATTCCTTTGAAGTCTAAGATCGATGGTTGTTTATAATTGTCTCTTGCAATAGATTAAAGAGTTTCTAAATTGATTGGTTTGGATATTGGTGAGTTTTATCTCTCTTACAAACACTTGAGAAAAAATTCATTTTTTTGGTTGGAGTTTTCTCTTTCTCCACACTCTAAGACACATTCTAGTTATTTGTTGGACATTCACTCATTCCTAGATAAACTTCATTTTTTTGGATAGCATTTTCTCTTTCTCTAGGCTCTAAGCCACATTATGTTTGTTTGTTGGAAATTCACTCATTCCTTGGGCCATACACATTCCCCACAGGCTGCAACTTCATTGCTAGGCATTTTTACACTTTGCATTGACATTTTTAGGTATTGTTGGGTGAACTTCTTAATGCTTGGGAATTTTTAGACACTGCTAGGTAGATTTACCTTACACGGGTGTTCTCTCTTTCATCAAGAGGTTGTATAGATTGTGTCCTCATTCCTAGAGGCCATATGGGTTGAGTTCTCATTCCTATAAGTCATTTATACTGTGTTCTCATTCCTCGAGGAATTAACGTCTGAGTTCTCATTCTTGGAAGTTTTATAGGCCAAGTTATTCTTCCAAGGGGCCACATGTGGCCATATGACATGCGTACAACTTGTATGCATCACTACTTGATATTTTTCTACACCTCAGTAATTCACAACAATCAATTTGAGTGTGAATTGCTCATGGGAATCAGTCTTTTTCTTATCTATCATATAATAGGCTAGTCAAGAGTTTTTTTTGTTTGGTCCATCTTGCTTGGGAGTGTTAGACTCAAGAACACAATAAGGATGTAAGTTTACTCTTGCACAATTCGAGGTATTCTAGAGCTTCCTCTTTCAATGACTACCTGATTCTCTTCTAGGGTTTCCATGGCTATGATTTTAGTGGGGTCAGAAAAATACACCATTGTGCTACTACAAACATTGGTGTAAGAAGAAAAGGTGATAAAGATTGGTATATGTACAGAAGAATGAAGCTATTCTATGAATCCTCCTCATATCCCCTCTTTTCCAAGCACCTTCTTGAATTGAGTGGTCCTATAAGGATTAGAAGCAGAATGCCATGTTGTTACATTCATTATTGAGGAAGAAATCCATGTTGTCGGACTAGAGTTCTACATTGAATCACCGAGGAAGACTACACAAGGATTTATGAACTTTGAAGTAATAATTCATACTTATTTCAACAAGGACATCAAAATTTCCAATATTAGCCAACATATCAATCTCACATATCTTTCATAATAATAATTAGTAGTGAGGGGTTTACACTTGGTTGTTTCACTACTAATAACATAAAATATAGAAGCTAAAAATCAAATGACCCCATTGGCATATTGAACAACAAGGGGTTCTTTTTATTATTGCGTTCAAAGCTAAGTCTTATTTTCTTTTGCATTGTTATCTGTATCCTTGTGTGTGGGTTACATGGAGAAATAGATAACCATTCATCTGGGGCATTAATATGCATGTTACATAATTTACATTCCATTGAAGAACAAGGTGATTGTAGTGATCCTTATACATGGCAGAGGATAGAGGCCCAATATCCTCAAGAAGACAAAGTACTATGTATAAGCCTGAGAACAGAGCTGAGACAAAGACAATGTTTTCAAATTTTGCAAGGATCCATGTTAGTGAAGAAAGTGGGCTATAATTTACTCGATTACAGATCATATTGTATCATAGAGGTTGCATCCTTGACTGTGACAACTTTTGGGACTTTGAAAATAACATTTCAAATGTTAGTATGGGTAAACAAAGCAGAGACAAATTGGAATACCTACGAGCTAGAAATGCTCAACTTCAAGAAGAGAATGAGATCTTGAAGGAGTAGGTTCAGATGTTCAACAAGAGGATAGGTGCACTTAGATATTGTCATGGTTGCAACAAGAGTTGTCAGAGGAGGAGGCCTTGGCAAGGATCCAAGTAGCTGTCCAAAAGAACCAGTAAGTAGGGCCTCCATACATTTTTGTTTCATATGCCAACACCATGGATAATACCACCCTGGTAAGCTCACCTTCCATAGATAGTTCTTTAGAGTAGACTCATGAATTCAAAAATCATATCAGAGGCATTTGTTCAAATCTCCTAAGGTAGATGGGATATGATGGACAGAGGATAGGCAAGAGAATTCATGTAATCCTAAGCTTCATTTTCACTAAACAAAAGGCCAAGCATGAAGGCTCGGGCTTTGATGGAAGAGTAGAAAGTACCATGACCATGAAGACCACATTTATGAAGCAAAAGGACATTCCGGAGTTGGCATGATCAGCATAAGAGAGAAAAAATCACATGAAGGTGGCAACCCATTACCACCTCAACCTTCTTGTGGAAGATTGAAGAAGGGAAGTGATTATAATAACTTGAAGACTCATCCTTCACCATCACTCCGAAGACACAAAAATCCATTCAATCTAGGAAAGAATAAGAAGAAGACTAAGAGGTCCCCATGAAATAAGACATCCCTTATTTTTTACCATTGCAAAAGAGAGGCCATAACATTGAGTGTTATTGGTATATAGAGGCATGTTTATTCTATGGAAATGAGGGCCATTGTGAAGCAGTGTGCTGGGAGAAGCAAGCCACATGCTTCAAGCATGAAGGTTTTTAGAGGAAGAAGGATGAGAAGACTACTCCCATACAATAGGAAACTTACAGACATAGGAAGAAAATGACCACCCCAAGAAGTCCATACCATAGTGCCAATAACGTTTTCCACCACTACAAGTTGAGCGGACATTGGGAAGTGAAGTGTTGGCGACTTCACCTAGAGATTCACCCCAAAAACGCATAGCCAAGAGGAGAGTGTGGAAAGTGAATCCTAATAGAGAAGAAGAGTTTCTTGCATATCCATTTCAAGGAGAAGAAGTTGTCCAAGGAGAGATAAAAACACATGAGGTCCACATCACCATCGAAGAGGACAATAGGTGGATGCCAATATCCAATGACTCACCATTTCATTTTCTACCTACAATATTCCAAAATAAGTTTTCCTTCTTGAAGATCTATTAAATATTGACGCACATGGGGAAATTACCTTGGAGGGAGTATTTCTTGAGAACTCCATGACGTGCTTTCAAGAATGTGTAGGCATTAGAGAGTTGTTTCCATGACGGGAAGCAACCGATCCTAGCCATAAAAGGAATTCCACTCTTCCTTTTGTGGGATTGTTATGTGATGGAATAACTTATTGGGGTCACACTAGACATAGTCCGACATTTGAATCAGGGATGATTTTAAGGATGGAAATTTATTTTAAAATGTAGAAACCTTGACGAATCTTACTAATCCTTCATATGCCAACTATAAATGTTTGGTGATATTTTTGTAAAAATATTCAAATTTCTAAGGATTTTATATAGTTTTTATAAAATTTTGGCGATTTTTAAGGTAAAATAATTTTATACTATAGGATTTGGGCGAATCATTTTTAAAATAACGAATCTCGTTTTTGGAAAAACCATGGAAAATTAGCCCATGAGCGAAATTTAGCCCCTAAAATCATCCATGATTTGAATTCGATTCATTGGTAGCCAAGATGGATTGTCTCCAATATAGAGAGGTAGATGGAAATGGATGTTTAGTTTGGATTTAGGGTCTAGATATTTCTCAAAGATGAGAGTTAGTGAGAGGACTTCTACATCATGGGAACAAGTGAGCCAAATCCATAGCTAGGGACTAGAGACAATATCGAGATCCACCATAAAAATCTATAGGTAGAGTTTGTAGTCAAAATCCATAGTCAAATCCATGTTCCATACATGAGTACATTTATCCAAAATGGTTTCCTTGAAATTTTGGAGACCAAAAAATCTCTCAATGGGGAGGCATGACCCGAAGTGGATCTGAACCAATGAATGCGTAAGACCTAGTACCTGCAATAAAATCCAAAAATATATGAAGGTTATGAAAACATTGTATAACAATGTAAATTTAATGTTGAATAAGACAAATGTGTGAGAAAAAAAAATAAAAAACAAAGAATTAAATTAAATAGAAAATTGAAAGGAGAGAAAAGAGTGAGGAATGGGAAACTAAGGTTAGCCTATTGGCATTCCCATTTCCCAAATTCTCCCTATTTCCTCATGTAATTTCACTCCCAAAGAGTCCTTTTGGCCAAGGGGGAAGAGGATAGAAAGTGGAGAAAGCATTGTAATTAGAGATTGTAACTAGAGGTTACCAAGATGAATAGACTGAGCCCCATTTGAAGCCGGTTTTCCCAATTGGATTTCCAGGGTAAAATTCTCTTGTTCATTTATTAATTGGTGTGATTTTTATTTTTTTTCTTTGTGTTAAATGGATTCCTGGTTATTTAATGGCATGTGAATCCATTCTCAGAGTACAAATGAAGAACCCAATGGCTATGGAATGTCCAATATCCAATTCCTTCAAAGTCTGACATCAATAACTGTTAATATTTTTCTGTTGCAATAGATTAGAGAGTTTCTCAATTGATTGGATTGGCCATTGGTGATTTTTTTCTCTCTTACAAACACTTGAGATAAAAAAAAAATTGTTGGATGATGTTTTACCTTTCTCCGCACTCTAAGCCATGTTCTAGCTGTTTTTTGGGAATTCACTCATTCTATCTCCCCATGGGTTGTAACTTCATTGTTGGGCATTTTTACACATTTCCTAGACATTTTTAGGTATTTTTGGATGAATTTCTTAATGCTTGGGAATTTGTAGACACTACTAGGTAGATTTACCTTACCTGGGCATTCTCTCTTTCAACAAGAGGTTGTATAAATTGTGTCTTCATTCCTACCAGTTGTATGGGTTGAGTTATCATTAATATAATTCATTTAGAACATGTTCTCATTCATAGAGGCCATAAGGTCCAATTTATCATTCTTGAAAGTCATATAGGATAAGTTCTTCTTCCAAGAGGCCACACGTGGCCATACAATGTGTGTACAAAGTATGAAACACCACTTGATATTTTCCTTCACCTCAACACATTAATCTAATCAATTTGAGTCTGAATTGTTCATTGGAGTCAATCTTTTTCTTATCTATCATACAACAAGTTTCTAAGATTTTTTTTGTTTAGTCCATCTTACTTGGGAGTGTTATAGTCAATAGCACACTAAGGATGGAAATTTACTCTTACATAGTTCAAGGTGTTGTACATATTCCTCTTTCAATGCCTACCTGCATCTCTTCTAGGGTTTCCATGGCTATTCTTTTATTAGGGTTGAAAAAATCCACCATTGTGCTACTCCAAACATTGGTGTAAGAAAACAATGTGATAAAGGTCAATACATGTGCATACGAATGAATTTATTCTTGGGCTCATCATCATATCCCCTCTTTGTCAAGCACCTTCTTGAACTGAGTGGTTCTATAATGATTAGAAGTAGAATGCCATGTTGTTACATTCATTATTGAGGTAGAAATCCATGTTGTTGGACTGGAATTCTATATTGAATTGTCAAGGAATATTGCACAAGGATTTATGAATTTTGAGGTAAGATTGCTTATGTTACTTATTTCAACAAAGACATCAAAATTGCCAAGAGTAGGCAATAAACGAATATTTCATATCTTTCATAGGAGTAGTGAGGAGTTTATAGTTGGTTGTTGCACTCATAATAACATTAAATATAGAAGCCAAATATCAAAGGAACCCACTGAAATAATGAATAGTGGGGGTGCTTCTTATTATTACATTAAGAGTTGAGGTTTATTTTCCTTTTCATTGTTATCTGGCTCCTTTGTGCAGGTTACATGGAGAAAGATCTAACCAATATGTTGCAAAATTTACATGCCATTAAAGAACAAGGTGATTACAAAGATCCTTATAAAGGGTAGAGGATTGTTGACACTTGAATCCGTCAGGACTGAAACGAGAACCTCATGAGGATATGAATCCTCCTACGTTTTTAAAGAGGCGGTACTCCTCTTTGGCTAAAATATATAACTTGAATATCTTGGATTAGGATACTGCTTAGGAAGAAAACCCTAGGTATTTATTGCTTGAATTTATTAAATGATATGATCTTTAATGGCTTGAAATAATCTGTATGTACAACAATAAGTCTCATTATAATAAGAAAATATTGAAGGAGAACTTCAACATTAGAATTTCTTTGTGATCAGAATTACATACACAATCTTATTAATAATATATAAATACATCCATGTATTCCTAACAAGAAATATGAGAGAATAATTTGATCAACTCAATCATTTTTAAAAGAGAACTACTATCAATATCAAAAGAGAATTTTATAGATCAATCTCAAATACCTCATACTTAAGACTCAAAGATACAAGATATAGTTGAAATCAACCCCGAAGCAATTCTTTATGGAGTTTGTTCATGAAAAATGTTCTTCATTACAAAATCTTTGACAGTCATGTATATGGTTGTAAATAATCCATGAACATACAAGAAAAATATTTTGGAAGAATAAAAGAAGAATACTCAAACACTTAGCCTTGTACACAATTCAGAGACTCAAGCATACAACTATGAGAAATGATGTAGAAGAATAGAAAGAGTGGAGAAGATGGAGATCTCTTTTCTTTGATCAAAAGCTTGGTTGTGTATTCATGGATGTACCTTCTTCTTTCTTTGATATTCTTCCCGACCCCTCTGATAATTTTTATTATGTCTTGATGATGTCTTTCTTCTCTTTTAAAGTCGGTTCTTCTAACTACTTAAGTAGTAAGGGTTTTTCCTTCCTGAATTTCCCGTAAATTTTTTTCTCTTAAATTATTCTCTTTAATTAATGCCCCATTAATTCATCATTAATGAAATTACTCCATTAATATCCATATTTTTAAAATGGGTCCCTTGCTATTTTAAATAAAAGTTTTTAATTAAACTTTTATTTTCAAAATTTAGTTAAGTTCTCTTTTTAAAAGAGGAATATAATTTAATTTAATGGATAGGAAAATCAACCTTTCATCAATTAAAACCAATTTATATGTGATATCCATATTCTTAGCTTTCCAACGATATATTGTTTTTCCAAATAAGACTCCCAGATCTCAAGATATGACCTCGTGAGGTCGAGGTATTGAACAGATTTATCAACAAAGCATAAAAATGTCACTGAATGATATTTTAATTTTTCAGAAAATTTTGGCAATTTTCAACTCTCAAAACCTTTCCCATAATTTCATTCATCGAAATAAATTTCCAACGATATAAATTTTGCTGCAAATGGAGGTCGAGAGCTCATGATATAGCATTTGCCAGATCGTGACTCAGCCACTGTCAAACAAGTTTGATGGGAAAATGTGGGCCCTTGGATTGAATTTCGACCTCCTTTGTTAATTTTCACTTTTCTTTATAATTCTTATCCCACATGCATGTAATTTTAAGAGTCTTTAGTGTATATCTTGAAAAATATAATATACACTTAGTAAGAATCAAAGGAAGATTATGGAGACTTGTAGCTTGACCCCTTAAAAAATTAATGAATAATTAAAATTTTGATTGCCCAATCATAGTCCACCTCATGCCCAGTCAACGCCCAATGGCATCCTCATAATCACCCAGTTAGCATGAGTCAACATCCACATCATCTCCATGTGTCCCTGTGTGATAGGATATCAGATCTGCCACATGCCACCACCTGATTTGTTGCCACGTGTCATGTTTTTACTTGCTACCATGTGTCACCAATGCTTAGCTTCCATATGTCTACCATGTGTCACTTGGATATATTCCCATGGAACTTAGGATAAGAGAAATATTATTAAAATAATATGGAGAATAGGCTAATTTACATGAACATGGAGGCAGGTAGGGCGATAATTAATGGTAAAAAGTTGTGAAAAAATCTAAGTGTGGAGAATTGAAGGACATACATTAGCGGACTTGCAAGGTATATAATATGAACATCAAATATGAGTTCATGAGTATGAAATCTTGCAAGTTTGAAAGACTGAAATTGACTAAGTGTCGAAATATTTACACAGTGAAGGGTAGTAAAAAGAGTTCTAAAAATACTAAGTGTAGGTGCATTATGACGGTGGATGAAGTGAAAGGTGTATTGTGAGGGTAATAAGGGGAAAATGGGAGTGATAAGGAAATGGGGAAAATGACTAAGTATAGAATGAAAGGAGAATGAAGAGAGGTGAAGGGAGAGGAGATGAGAATATGACACAGAAAAATTCTTCATATATTGTCTTGTAATATTTATGTTGGACTTATGGACAAACTTATACATATCTTGGTCGTAGAGACTCAGATTTTGATTCTGCGGAATAGATGGAGAATCTGAGACTGAGGTATACACAATGAACTTATAAGAGTTCAAAAATTGTCTTCTATTGATATCAGTTTTTTTTTTATTAATCCAAGTGCGGGAACATCTAGGTGACCAAATTTTGGTCAACAACTCGCTCTAACTATGGGACAATGACCCCTTGTGGGTTGCTGAGAACACCGGAATCTCAAGACCAATTACCTTCTCAATTGGGCTATGGACTCATCTTCAAAATATATTCATGTAATTCTTCTTCTTTCATGGAGTTATTTTCCATATAGTGATTGCCTTATTATACAAAACTTGAACTGAAAAAATAGACTATATACATACAAGATCTACCTACCCTATATTACTTGGAAGATAGGGGAATCTTAGGTGTAGGTATATTTCCAATGAAGCCACTCAAGCATCCAATTAGTGTCTGTAATGAACTCCAGAGTTGTAAAACATATTGATACTTGTACAAATGAGTCAGGGGAACTCTCAACACGTACTGGAGAAAAAATGAACCCAATGTGTTGAGGATATGATTGCATTGCTTCACCAAGAATTCTTTGGAACCATGATTCAATGAAACAAACTCTTGGTTGATCAAGAATATTATTGTATTTGATTGGATGAGGAGTTTCCAATTTTTTAATACATTCATATTTATCCTTATTTCCAACCACTTCCAACGTTCTTGATTAATCAACAATGTCTTGAAAAGACTCTTCCTTCTTGTAAAGGAAAGCTTGCTCATCATTCTTCTCAAGATTCATTTCTTCCATCAATTCATCTTTCTGCCAATTCTATTGAGGCTTTTCATCATATAGTGCAAGGATGAAATATTCTTGTGCATTTGGTGGAGGCTTCTTAATTTGATTATAAAACTTGTTGCTCGAAAGATATTCATATGGAGTATATGAGAGGATGAAATATTCTTCTTGCAAATTGGAATTGGAATTTTCATTTTCAGCAACATGACTTAATTAAGAAAATTCTTCCAATGTTTTATTAGATTCTTCTTCCAAATTAGACACTTCATTATCTTGCGTCCATATGGGAGAGGGTGGGTGGGCAAAACTTTCAACAAATAAATCCTCTAACACATCCCATCTAGTAATGGTACCAGATGGTAATGAACAATACCATTCAAGAGAATCCCCATGCAAAGTTTGTAAGAATAATCTACATGTAACATTATCTTTAGGGAGATAGAAAATTTCACATGCACATTGGAATCTAAACAAATGTTTCTATGTATCCTCCAAAGTCTTCTAAAATAATGTAGAAAAAAATTCGATAGGAATATGATCCAAAATGGATCTAGGAAGGACTAAAAATCAAAGTTCTTAGAATTAGAAAAAAACAACACCATCGTGTCAGGCTCGTCGAGCCGATTTCGACCATATATTTGTTTTCAAAAAATGGACACAATATGCAAAAGTTATTGTGTTCTGATCATTTTCCCAAATAGGCAAAAAAGTAAAAAAGTCAACAGTCAACAATCAACATGTCGTACTGTTGATGTCAGTGTGATGTGGTAGGTGATGTCAGTAGGGACACGTGGCAGCACCAGGTCATGCCATGTGGTATTCATTTTTGGCATTTTTAGGGTTGAGTTGGACCTGTAAATATTTGACACATGACATTGTACGGAAGTGACATGTGGTTGTACGAACGCTGACATGGAGACAAGTGGTAAGTTTTGGGAATGACACGTGGTTGTACGGATGATGAAATGGTGAAAAGTGGCAGGTTGTGGACTCGACACGTGGCATGCGGGTTGACTATGCAGTTGACTGCAAAGGGTGACTGGATTGTACGGGCCAATCCATAGGTGACATGTGGCCCAATCACTCGGTGCCACGTGGCACCCCGGATTTGGCCAATATTGGTTGGTTCAAAAATTTGTTTATCACTCCATGAGACTCGAACCGCCGACCTCTCCTTCGCCAATGAATTCACCAAAGAGCGCTAGCCACCTGGGATGAGTGTTCCTTATTATGCCAAATGGTGCAATGTATATTTGAAGTTGGGTTGGCAGAATTGTGAGGTTAAGCACCCAATCGGAAGGGATAGCCCTCTGACCAAGGTGTTGGACTAGGAGTGAGGACCAAGAGCTAGAGTAGGGTGCGATCCAAGTGGCTTGGCACTTGGCCACATGGCGCCTCCACGTGACCATATGTCGAGGATCAAGCTAGAGGACTGGGGCGCAAGGTTAGCACGTGGCCATATGGCGCCACTCATATGACCATGAGCCTGGGTAGAAGGGGCACGCACACATAAATTTCCCAATGTGGGTTTTTAACCATATTATATGTTTTTTTGGAGATCTTTATGCTGATTTAGCCTAATTTTTTCCCAAAAATGAGGATCTGGAGCCCTTTTTGAGGCTAGATCTTGGGAGGAAGTTGGGAGGAGACCCCCAACTCCAAATATATATAAATAAAAGGTTTTTGATAGTCTAGGGAGGTTTAGATTATCATAATTCTAAATAATTCATGAAGCTTAAGCCATTGTATGCAGGGAAGCCATTGAGGAAGCGAAATTTGGAGGCCATTTCTGGGAGCTACGCTCAACATTTTTCAATGTCGTCAGTTGTGTTGGATTCTTTAGGTTGAGTAGAACATAGAAATATCAGTTTGTAATACATTTGAGATACTTCTGATGTAATTTTGTAGCATTGAAGATTAATAAGAAATCTTCCCCCACTGAGACAAAGGCCTGGAGACGTAGGAAAACTTGCATCGAACTCTGTTATCAAGATTGGTGTTATGGTTTGTTTTTCTCTATGTATATTTTATGTTCTGTATTCTTTATGATGCCTGCAACATTATTTCATTAAAATATTCTTCTTCTCTTAATTCCTAAGTGGTAAATCAACTCATGCATAAACTTAATCAAAGTCTTTTAAAGATAATTTTCGGATCAAGTGGTATCAAAGCAGGTTGACAGTTGGTTGTTTGAGTTTTCATGATTACCAGTTAAAAACTAAGTCATGGTGAAGGCAAGCTTGTATAAGGAGATCTAGATATTGGATCAAGAAAGAGGACATCTCAAAGTGAGAGGATGGCATCGGAAGGACTTTCTCAAAGAGAAAGAGAGTTTCAAAAGACATTCTTCGCCATGTAAGAGATGGTAAAGGTGTTGTATGATGATTACTTGGAACGAAAGAGACTGGTTCAAGGGGAATATTCAAAGAAAGCCAAAAGTGAAGAAGGAGAGGACCCTCCTAAGACTCCTCCTTCACCTCCTTCATCTCTATCATCTTCTTCTTCTTCAAGTACATGTTCAACTTCTACTGCAAGAAAACATTCTCATAAATATAAGCCTAATATGCCATTACTTAAACTTGATGTAAAATTTGTTTTTCCTATGTATGATGGCGAATTTAATGATGAGAAACTTGATAACTAGGTTAGACATATGGAGGTATATTGTAATGTGCAGCAAATAAAAGATGAGGCAAGCAAAATCAGATTGACATCGCTTCATATTGAAGGTACAACTCTCATCTGGTGGAAAAGTAAGATGCAACATGGAACTCAACACGTTCGTAAGATTTTTCCACCATGGCATGATTTTATTTCCGCACTTAGAAAACAGTTCTATCCATTGGGATATAAGGAAAATGCTTTAATTGAATGGAAAAGTCTTAAGCTAAGGAAAGGGTAGTCGGTGCAGGAATATACAGATGAATTTCGTAAGATGGATTTGATGTTAGATGTTACATTAACTACACAAGAAACTCTTATGAAATATATAGGATGTTTTCTTTCTTGTATTCGTAATAATGTATTCATGTTTGGACCTACTAATATTGATGAGGTTTATTCCCAAGCAACATATATTGAAGAAGGAAAAACTAGAGTTGGTGTATCAGGGGAATCATCTTCAAAGAAAGATGGCAAAGGAAAAGGGAATGGGAAAAAAACAAATTCAATGACAGTGAAGGAAGAGAAGCTCTCTTACAAGCAGTGAAAGAAAGAAGGGCATGATGATGAGCATTGTTGGCAATTGCACCTAGAAAAGAGACTGAAGTGGTTCAAAGAGAGGAAAGGGAGGCCAATAGTTGCAACAACAACACAACCAACAGACTTGGGGTATGATTTAGGTGACGAGACTAAAATCACATCATTTGGTTTGACAGGTAAAATTGGTGATGGTTTTGATTCAATAAGTAAATTGTTTCATATAAGGGTCATAATGAAACATACTAAGATCGACACATTGATAGATAGCGGATCTCAATCTAACTTAATTTTAGAAGAAGTGGTTAAGTAATTGGTATTAAACACTAAGATGAATCACAAACCTTATTCAATAAATTGGATAAGAAAAGATCACAAATTTCCCATAACAAAACAATGCATCATAAAGTTTGCAATTACATCCAAGTATGTGGATGAAGTAACATGTGATGTGGTGTCACTAGAAACATGTGGAATGGTCTTGGGTAGCCCTTATTTATATGATTGCAAAGAAATATTCTACAGGGAACATAACCAATACCACTTAACTAAAGAAGGGACATAATATGTTGTACATGCTCATCACATAAAAGAAAATCAATCTCTTCTAACAATGGAACAATTAAAGCAGGAAGCTTATGCAAGCAATACACCTATAATTGTGCCAAGTAAAGCAATTGATATTAAGCATGAACATGAGATGGTTGTAGGATGGTAATTCAATCTCACTTTGCTTCAAGATAACTTAATGTCGTGCAAGAAAATCAAACATATTGGTTCATTTGCAGTCATATTTATGATGTTATCGTTGCTAATGTTTTCTACATGGATGGTAGTGGATTCAGTAAGATGTGAACAAGTTCAAGTGGCTAACAATATGCTTCCAGTTGTCATGGTTATTATGCAATTGATTATGATGCAACATATGCAGAAGAAATATTTCAAATACAAAGGACAAGTGTAGATACCTATCCCACACTTGGTGACTCGTTAATATCCTTTTGGAGGACCAAAAGGTCTTAATGGGGAGGAATGATCCAAAATGGATCCAAGAAGGCCTAAAAATAAAAGTTCTTAGAATTATATGAAACCGACTCCATCGTGTTGGGATCGACGAGTTGATTCCATCCATATATTGTTTTTTTTTTCTGAAAATGGACACCATATGCAAAAGTTATCATGTTTTGGTTGTTTTCCCAAACAGGGAAAAAAGTCAAAAAATCAAAGTCAATAGTCAACAGGATGTACTGCTGACGTTAGCAATATGTTAGCATGATGTGGTAGGTGACATAAACATGAAGTCATTATGATTTCAATAGGGACATGTGGCAGCACCAAGGTGTGCCACATGGCAGTTATTTTTGGCATTTTCAGGGTTGAGTTGGACCTGTAAAAATTTGACACGTGGCACTGTACGAAAGTGAAACATGGTTGTACGGATGCTAACGTGGTGACAGGTGGTAGGATCTGAGCACAAAACGTGGCTATATAGACATTCACGTGGTGACAGGTGGCAAGATGCGGGCTCAAAACGTGGCGTGCGGGCTGACTTTTCAGCTGACTAGGTAGATGACGGGGCAGGGTGACTATGCAATGATTGGATTGTACGAGCCAATCCAGAGGTGACAAGTGGCCCAATCACAAGGTTCCACATGTCACCCCAGATTTGGCCAATGTTAGCTAGGTCAAAAATTTGTTTGGCACTCGGTGAGACTCGAACCGCCGACCTCTCCTCCACCAACGAATTCACCAAAGAGCATTAACCACCTGGGCTAGGTGTTTCTTATTATGCCAAATGGAACAATGTATATTTGAAGTTGGTGGTTGGCGGATTTGTTGGTTTAAGTGGTCGGTCGATAGGGCTAGCCCACCGACCAAGGTGCTAGAATAGGAGTGAGGACCAGGAGCTGGAGCAGGGTGTGGTTCAAGTGGCTTGACACCTGGCCACATGGCACCTCCACGTGACCATATGTCGAGGATCAGCCGAGAGGACTAGGGATAAATGTTAGCATGTATATGGCACCACTCATATGACCATGAGCCTAGATAGAAGCAGTGCGTGCACATAAATTTCCCAATGTGGTTTTTTAACCATATTATATGATTTTTTGGTGATCTTTATGTGATTTAGCCTGACTTTTTCCCAAAAATGAGGATCTGGAGCCCTTTTTGAGGCCATATCTTGGGGGGAAGTCGAGAGGAGACCCCCTACTCCAAATATATATAAATCATAGGTTTTTGACAGTCTAGGGAGGTTCATATTATCATAATGATGAAGAATTCATGAATCTTAAGCCATTTTTATGCAGAGAAGTCAGTGAAGAAGCAAACTTTGGATGCCATTTATGGGAGCTACACTCAACCTTTTTCAGTGTCGTCAGTTTTTTTGGATTCTTTAGGTTAAGAAGAAAACATCCAAACCAGTTTGTAATCCATTTGAGATACATCTGAAGTAATTTTGCAGCATTGAATATTAATAAGAAAGCATCCCCCATTGAGACAAAGGCCCGGAGAGGTAGGCAAACTTGTGTCGAACTCTGTTATCAATCTTGGTGTTATGGTTTGTTGTTCGTTATGTCTATTTTCTATTCTTTATTATTTATGATGGTTGCACCATTATTTCATTAAAATCTTTTTCTTCTCTTAATTCCTAAGTGGTAAATTGATGCAAGCACCACTTGCTATGTCGAAGCAGATCCTCGATTCCACAATTTACTGTACTGGAATATACCTTGAATATGGTCTTTCATCATTCTTTGACAGAGCTAAACTTAGTTATCTGTCACTATGCTTGGCAATTCTATTCCATTTGACAAGACTCCTTTTAAATTGGTGGATTAAACATTTTTCCTTTTGTTTAGCACCCAATGGAAAAGCCTTGGCATATGATGTTAAGCGCCATATGACCTTTCAATGTGGCTTAAAGTCCCAACGAAAAATCACAAAAAGTACAAATTGTACCTTCCTTTGGATTTCCGCTCCCATACACTACTCGACACGTATCCTCCACCAGAAATTGCCAAGGTGCCTCGAACTCCACATCCTCCCTTCTCCGCTAAGATCTGGACCGTCTATTTCTCAGCCTTTAATCTCCGCTATGATCTTGTCCATTCGATTCTCAATGAATCTCAACTTTTCATTCTCCCTTTGGCCAAGCTCCAGTCAAATCTATACCGTTGATTTCTGGGGTGTACATTCTCCTTTGCTCTCCTCATCGATCCCGCTCTGTTCCCAATCATTGATTCAACTCTGCTCAACCACGATGTTTACAGAATACCCATATGGACTGGGTTTTCTCCACTGTGACGTTCTTTATAACTTACAGTTATCTGCAATATCTCTCACCCTCAATGCTTTTCTACTAAGATTGATGGACTATACCATATCAATTAGAAAGATAATGGATTGATCATCCTATGTATTCAGATTTCATTCAAACCATGGATGGATACAATTTGTAAACAATTCACGCATATAAATTACTGCAATACTGAAATTGAATTCAACAGAGTAATAAAACCTTCTTTACAACTTGAATTCTCCCATAGATCTTTACAAACCAGAGATGTATCTCTGTGCATGCTCCAGAAATTAGATTCCGAGCTTCTCCTTTTCATCTACATTCAATCTTCTTCCTCGAGCTAACTTCAAGCTAATCTAAGCTTCTATGAGCTAACCTTCATCTAGGATAAACTGGATTAAACTAGGTTCAGCTATCTCAACCATCGACCAAACTTGTATTTAATTACAATGGATTTCTGTTTCCAGATCCTATGATTAAGGAAAAGAGTCCTTCATAAACTCAACTGACCCCTACGAGTCATCAGTGACTCACTAACCATTAACAAACCCTATCTTATCTTTTACAAGTGGAAAGGATCTAGAATCCTTGCCGATTATCCAAAATAACAAATTACACAAGTGTGAGACCCTAGGTCTCCTTTGATTCACTCAACTTTGATGAAGTCATGGGTGACTTCATTTTCATGAGCCTATGCTCCTGCATCATAAATCAACTCATGCATAAACTTAACCAAAGTCTTTTAAAGATCATTTTTGGATCAGAATATTAGTCATCTAAAAAATTTATTTTAGCATATTTAAAGGGCCTCTATGTAGTCTCCTTCTTCTTGGGCACTTGTTCCTTTTGATCAGTCTAGTAAATCCATTGATGGGCTTGATGAATAATTTGAAGGAGTATCATGACATGGATGCAATTTTTTATAGATATCATAATATACATATTCTTGAGATTTTCGAGTCTTTCCAATGGAATTTCCAGGGATTTCATTCTAACGAATTTTCTGTTCTTCTTGAGTTTTTTTTAAGTTATAAAAAAGGGGAAACATCTTTAAATAATCTCTTTATAGATCCCTTGCATCTAGAACAAGAAACAATCTTTTTGAATTTTCTTTTGGAAACCTTGAACCAAAGAGACTCTAGTTCCTTAATCTGATCTGAAGCGGGGCCTCAAAAATATTGAAAATAAATCGAGTCCCCAATATGGTTTCCAAAAAATGTTGACACTTGAATCCGTCAGGACTGAAATGACAACCTCAATGACTTGATATAATCTTTATGTACAACAAGAAGTATCATTATAATAATAAAATATTGAAGGAGGGCTTTAACATCAAAATTTATTCGTGATCAACATCACATACACAATCTTCTTAATCATATATAAATACATCCATGTATTCCTCATAAGAAATAGGAGACAATAATTTGAACATCTCAAATAATTTTAAAATAGTACTACTATCAATATCAAAAGAGAATTTGACAGGTCAATCTCAAATACCTCATACTTAAGATTCAAAGTTACAAGATACAGTCGAGATCAACCGCAAAGCAATTCTTTGTAGAGTTTATTCATGAAAAATGTTCTTCATTAAAAAATATTTGGCATACATGTATATGGCTGTAAATACTCCATGATCATACAAGAAAAATATTTTTCATGAAAACAAGAAGAACACTCAAGAACTCAACCTTGTGCCCAATTCAGAGACTCAAGCATAAAGCTATGAGAAATGATGTAGAAGAATAGAAAGAGTGGAGAAGATGGAGATATATTTTGTTTGATAAGAAGCTTGATTCTGTATTCAAGGTTGTACCTTATTCTTCCTCTGATCTTCTGCCCTGCCCCTCTGATAATTCTAATTGTCCCTTGATGATGTCTTTCTTCTCTTTTAATGCCAGTTCTTCTAACTACTTGAGTAGTTAGGGTTTTTCCCTCTTGAATTTCTCGTACAATTTTCTTCTTGAAGTATCCTATTTAATTAGTGCCTCATTAAGTCCTCATTAATGAAATTACACCATTAATATCCATATCCTTAAAATGGGTTCCTTTCTGTTTTAAATAAAAAAAATTAATTAAACTTTTATTTTCAACATTTAATTAATTGCCCTTTTTAAAAGAGGACTATAATTTAATTTAATGGATAGGATAATCAACCTTTCAGCCAATTAAAATTTTTAATATGTGATGTCCATATTCTTAGATTTCCAACTATATAAATTTTGTCCAAATCTGACTACCGGATCTCAAGATATGACCTCGTGAAGTCGAGGTATTGAACGGATTTATCAACAAAGCATACAAATTTTACTGATTGATATTTTAATTTTTTAGAAACTTTTGAAAATTTTCAGATTTCAATACCTTTCCCATCATCTTTTTCATCGAAATACCTTTCCAATGGTATAAAGTTTTCTGCAAATGGAGGTCGCGAGCTCAAGATATAGCCTTTGCAAGATCGTGACTCAACCATAGTCAATCAAATTTGATGGGAAAATGTGGGCCCTTGGATTGAATTTAGACTTACTTTGTTAAATTTTGAATTTTATTTATAATTTGTATCCCACATGCATGGGATTTTAAGAGTCTTTAGTGTATATATTGAAAAATGTAATATACACTTAGTAAGAATCAAAGGAAGACTATGGAGACTTGTAGCCCGATCCCTTAGAAAATTAATGAATAATTAAAATTTTGACTTCCCAATCATAGTCCACCTCATGCCTAGTCAATGCCCAGTGGCATCCTCATAATCACCCATTCAGCATGCGTCAACATCTACATCATCGCCACATGTCCTTCTGTGATAGGATATCATATTTGCCACATGTCACCACCTAATTTGTTGCCACATGTCATGATTTTACTTGTTTTCATGTGTCACCAATGCTTAGTTTCTATATGTCTTCCATGTGTCACTTGGATATATGCCCATGGAAATTAGGATAAGAGAAATATTTTTAAAATAATATGGAGAATAGGCAGGGTTAACTAAACACTTTGTAAGTCTATGGAATCATATTTGATGTTATATGAGTCCACGAGTCTGAAATTTTGGAAAGGAAAAAGGGAAAAGGTAAATAAGAAAAATAAACGGAAAATGAGATCATGAAAATGGAAAGGAAAATAAAAATAAATGGGAAATGTGAACGTGGAAATAGCTAAGTACGGAAGGAGAATAAGGAAAAAAAGGTTTAAGTGTGGAAAATAGTAAGGGGAAAATGGGAGTGATGAGGCAATGGGAAAAATGACTAAGTATATAATGAAAGGAGAATGAAGAGAGGTGAAGGGAGAGGAGAGGAGAGGAGAACATGACACTTAGAAAAAATCTTCATATTTCTTCTTATAATATTTTAGTTGGACTTCTGGACAAAATTATGCATATCTTGGTCGTAAAGACTCGGATTCCGATTCCACGGAATGCATGGCGAATATGAGACTGAGGGATACACAATGAAATTATAAGAGTTCAAAATATGTCTTATTTTGATATCATTTTTTTCTTATTAATCCAAGAGCGAGAACATATAGGTGACCAAATTTTGTTCAACAAGGACAGAGGCCTAGTATCCTCTAGAGGACAAAGTACTCGGTATAAGCTTAAGAACAGAGTTGAGACAGAGACAAGATTTTCAAATTCTGCAAGGATCGGTGTTGGTGAAGAGAGTGGGATATAAATGGCTCGTTTATTGATCAGAGCATGCATGCAAATAAATTACAAATTAAAATACAAGATTGACATTCAAACACAAGAACTTGGAGGGAAGCAATAATACTCATATACAATTCCAATGGAAAACTAAAAAAATGAGTAGCAACACTTAGGGAGAATGATTAGATGCAAATGGGCTCAAACACTCTCCTTAGGATGGGACCTTTTATTTCTTGAAATCCCTCTCTAACAATGGTGATTGAAGAAGTCTTTGTTCTTTGAAGAATGAGGGTGATGAATGTTAGATATGAGAGAGTAATATAGATGATATCCAATCTTCCTTCTTCAAATTCCACCTCATGGATTTTATTTATAGATAAATTTTGAACCTCTTGAAAGAACTAGTTTCAATGTGAAATATCTTCATTCAAAATGGGTTCCTCATTGAAATATTGGCCAATACTGAGAGGGGGGTGAATCAATATTACTTAATTGTCAATAATTTAATAAATTAAACTTATTAATCACAACAATTGATCAACACGATGTCTTGAAATAGAAATTAATTTTAACAAACATAAAAATTACAAGTTACAATTGTGTGAGAGACACCAATCTCTCTTCTTTTGATCACCAACTCAATGAGACATTGATCCCCTGTTTTAAAGCACCAACACCCTGTTTTAGACCACTATCTCTAGGAAGCACCAACTCCCTATTATTAGAGCACCAACTCCCTATTATAAACTTCAATTTGTAAATACACCAATCTTCTCTTTCTCCTCCCTTCCACCCTTACTTTATGAATGTCTTAAACATTCTTCCTTCGACTCAGTTTTTGTTTTGATATTCTAGATTGGACCACAAAGACACTTTCCTTCTTACCATTTTTATTTGTTTATATAGTCTCTCAAGAGGTATATGATATTGAAATAATGTGTATTTTTGTAAAAGAGCAACTGAACCAATGTGTCTTTTTAATAATAAAACATTGCACCTCTTCATTCAATTAACATAAATGATGATTTTTTTGTTTATTAATTGATTTTAATTTAAAAAGGTGTCCAAATTAGACAATTATTTTCGTATGAATATTATAGACCAATGAAAACGAATTTTAAAATTCTAGAACATGGGTTTTGTGAAGAACATGCCCAATTAGCTAACTTGCAAGCCATTTCCCCAACAAATGTGCGAGGTGGATGGTATAGGAGGTTCTTTGAAGGAAACTTGTCCATATTCACTATTGTGACTGCCTTCTAAACTTGCCAAATGAAGAATCCACTTCAACAACAGAGATTTGGTCACAGATCCACATTCCTACTTTATCAACAAGCTAACAGAGTGGACTCGAAAATTATAAGAGTGGATTTTAAATGACGTCTTTTCTTCCACATCTATGTTGACTCTAGTCAAATTTTCACGTCCAATCTTGTAGCGTGAAGTTGCCACATAAGAGTTGCAGTGAGTTACAACACTAATATTTTAGCATGGATTTTCAGCGTGGGAGTTGCAGTTAGTTGTGGCAATAATATTGTAGCGTGGAGTTGCAACGCATTGAAACACCAATCATGTAGCATGGAGTCGCAACAAAGGAATTGCATCGAGTTGCAACACTAACCTTGTAGCATGGAGTTGCAGGGAGTTCCAACAGTTAATATTGTAGCATGATCCAACCATTTCTGAGACCTCGATCCAATGATATAATTATCACAATGAGATTTCTAATGATTTTTCTCACACCTTCTTGGAGGCAATTCTCATAAAATATATTATATGCCTTGAGAAACAATATTTTTCCCTTGATTTCATCACTTGAGAATGGATGACGATCATCTATAAATTCCATAACAACATTCTTCAAGAACTAAGTAATGAAGTATCTATGAAGCATCCTCCTTGCTGAGATTTTTATACCAGATCCTTGATATTTGTTGTATTATATTGAAGCACCAGATTTGATCCTTTATTCTTGTATTTAGAGAACAATAGTTTATTTTTGAGGTTGTATTGAAAAGGTCTTCCAATGATATCTTCATGGAGTGAACAAGCCCTTCACTATTTTTCAATTGCTTCTTCTGTAAATGGAGTCTAGTAACACAATTCAACATAACCTTTTGTCAGGATATGGATATGAATACATGAACCTTAATCAAGTTAATCAAGTTCTCGGTGACCATATTGATCATCTTTCCATCAATGCCAATATCATATCACCATGTCCAACATTGACCATATTGGCCCTCTTTGACATCAATTCCAACACCATAGCACTCGGTCCAACATTCTCCCCTTTTGGCATTGATGGCAATAAAAGTAAAACAATATTTCTCCCATGTGAATGTGTATTGTATTATTTTGATTCCTTTGAGTTGACTCCCCCTATCTTTATGCTTATTTTTTTGGACTTGTTTTTCTATTTATCTCTGTCCCTTTGACATCAATGGAAGAAGGGACACTTCTTTTGTCCCCCTGAGGTTATGCCCCCCCTGTCCATGTACTACTTTTGTACTATTTTCTAATGAAGATTGTGCAATTTAAAAATATAAGGACATGTCTCTCATTCTCATAAACTAATGTAATAACTTGTTCTGCAAAACATTCATCTTCACTTAAGTCTGTGTGACTCCCCCTGGCAAAGATTCTTCTTCTGCAATATACCCAACTGCTGCTAATCCTAGACAATCAAGAAATTTACAGAGCAACTAGACCTTTGTCAACGCATGTTAAATAAATTCCCTACCAAAGTATGCAGAAATGAACTTCAACTTGTGTCCCTTAGAAACAAGATTAAATTGGTCCTTTCATGTGTGGTTGTACTGCTGCCTCAAATACTAGAGACATGTTTTATTTTTCCATGATTCTTAATCTATAATCCTCTTCTATCCAGGATGCTTCAATGATGCACTAGATATACTTTAATTATGTTTTCCCTTAGATTCCTTCAAGAGTGTGCCAAGATTATAAAAATGTTTCTCATGTACTAACTTCATTTTCTTCGAGACTGCTCCCAATTTCTTCAGGATACCAATCATCCATTCACTCATTTATGACCCAAGAGCCTCTTCATTTTTGTTGTCTCCAATAGTTATATGGTTTAGAGTCCATACAATCATAGTTGTCTTCTTCGCATTCAGATCTTGATCATTCTCACATTTCTACTTAAGTAGAAGTTAATCTGATATTAATTTTGTTGTCTTGTAGCTTCTAAAATCATGCTTTTTCCTCAATAACCTCTTCATAAGTTTCTCATTATTTTGGGAATACCACCATCAAAGAGAATGTTGGTTTATTTATGTACCTTAACAAGGTTGATAGTATTTTTAAATTTGAATCAATTTTTGAAGGCTTCATCACAGTTTAGGCTGTTCATTCATCTTTATGGACAGATTTCAAGGAGTTGTCATACCAAAATATTCATAGTTGATTTTGAAAATTCCTCATAGGCCTTCCTTGATTATTCATACCAAACCAATCTATGAAGTGTCTTCCTATTGAAATTAGTTTTTAATTCCCACTAGCTTTCAAGGGAATGGTCAAAATTTGTCATCAAGTTTTGCTTCACATTTGGTTGATGATACTAGGATTGTAGTCAGTCCTTCAATCCATTCTTATGGTGGCCCTTCAAGGATAGTAAAACAATGCTTCAACTTGTTCCACTCATGCCTTCAAACTCATCAAGAAAACCTTGCAATATGGATCATTTGAAAACTTCACAATTATTTGATCTCTCGGATTTGTAGAAACATCCTTCTATAGCATAAGTGAAATCTCTTCCCTTAAAACATCAATTCTCATGTTGGTTTGAAATTCGACAATATTTATTTTACTCAAAATACTCGAGCGCTTCTAATCCTTGATCTTGTTTGTGTTCTCCTGGTTATTTCCATTCCTTCTCCTGGTTAAGTCAATTGTGAGAGGTTTTAAACAATATGGGAATAAATATTGTTCATAAGTTGAGGTATAGTTTTGTATACAACCTCTACATAATGTGTGTCTACATGACGTGCAAAATGGATCATCGAATTGATTATTACGAAGACTGCAAACGTTTTTTGTTGTTGTTGTTGTAGATGAATCAAATGTAATGTTTTGGTCATTTGCAAGTGTCATGGAATTTTTAGAATAAACCACCAGATATGGATGGTCTACTGCTTGGTGTAGTTGTGTGAGCAGATCAAAAGATATGAGAATAATTGAGCAATGTTTTCGTAGTTACATATGTGTTAAAATGTGATTGACTCTATGTATACAAAACTTGATTTTGCAGCGTTAAAAGTCTCTTGATCAGGGTTTGGAGTAGGCCTCATTCCTAGCAATTTCAGCCTCCAAACCGATGCAACAAGCAGTCCAATGACCCTGTTGGGTCCTAAAAAACTACTCTTTTTGTCACTTCATTTCAATATTTTGTGCCATTTTCATATGCTACTTCCTTCATTTTTCCATCATAATCCTTGCTTAATTCTAGAATTGGTGTAACAAGAGCATCTAAGGTAAAATTTTCAATTATTCAACATATTTCTGCCTTTCTTTATGAAATCTAGTTTAACTCGTTATTATTTTCAATAGTTACAAAATCCTCTGATTATGTAGCTATCGGATTACACCTGTAGGTTGCTAACGACTATTTTAGTAGCATATTTCTTTGTTTGCAAGGATGAAGGCACTCCCATATAAACTCCAAGTTATCAAATATACTAAATCAACGTCTTAAGCTTGTTCACCTATTAGATAAACCTTCCAACGCATCAAGAAAGGAAATTCAACACTCCATTCAACCAGTCTATGTGGCAAGGAACACAAGTCCAGACTCATCCAAAATGTCCAGGAAAAAGAATGATATTGCATGAAGAAATTCATGCATAGTTGTCACAAATTTCTCCATATTGTTTCATTGAAAATTTTCTAGAAAAAAATCAAAGTGATACTGTAAATATGATTTTCATATATCGTATATACTATGTTATGATCTGGTTGGTTTCATTCCAAAGAAATTGGATCTGTGTGATATTGTAAATATATAATCAGAATTTTCATATAGAAGGTTTGATATGGTTATGTGTCCATCAGATCATGCCCAGGTCGACAACACGAAGCTCCAACTCTTGTTCAAAGAGTTGTGTCAACTCATGTCAGTTTCCAGGCAGTGATTTTGCGGGAACGATTGCGAGAAAATGAAGGAAAAACATGAAAAATGGAAACATGGGTTTTGGCGCAATGATCCCATTTATCTTGTTTGCAAAAAATTTCCTAAAAAAGTGAAGCATGTGATAGAAATACCCGATTACATAAAATGGATTTTCACAGAAAACGTTGTTGTGGTCGGTTTTGAGATCTATAGTTTGGATCTGAGTGATCTGGAATGCATACCCATATTAGATCTCATTTTCAAAATATGTGTCACACTACCAACCTTTATAACCTCTTAACTCAACAAAAGTATGTTGATCTTGGAAAGCTTATCTTAATGTTTTTCGAGCATAGAAACATAATTCTAAAGAATTGAAAGTAATCACATACCCTCTTAAGGTCCTATAGACCAATTTTGTCTTAGTGGACGCTAATCATCATCATCATTATATAAATATTGGGTTATCATACATTTAGGAGGGGGACTAGATGTTAAAAATATTGTAATCAAATTCTTAGATAATAAGAAACTGCTGATTATTTATGGTGTTCACTTGATGATCCAAGTTTCTTAACAGTTATTCATCACATAAGATTTTTACAGTGACAGGTTTGGAAGCAGGAGCCCCCCCTGGTGAAGAGTTTGTTACTTTATTTGTTTTCAGTCATTTACCTTTCAGTTGTGTGTATTTCAATTATGTTGTGTGAATTTATTTCCAATTCCATTGATTTATTTATCATCTCTTGGCACAATAATAGTTGAATCATATTAGTCATTGATTGATAGAAGCTTCTTGGTAAATTTTGTAGTTTGTGAAACCGTAATGGTAGAATTCATAAAGCTAAGGATCAAATATTAATGTAATGAATAAACTATTGTTGTGATCACATTGCTCACATCGTTTTCTGCTTTCTAGTTTGCTTTATTTATTTATCAATTTCTGTCATAGTCTAGTTGATCATACTCATTGTTGATTGACATAA
The DNA here is from genome assembly GCA_009831015.1 of Picea engelmannii. Lineage (NCBI taxonomy): Eukaryota > Viridiplantae > Streptophyta > Pinopsida > Pinales > Pinaceae > Picea > Picea engelmannii. The sequence goes on along the minus strand of ML782228.1, from coordinate 127,767 downwards.
CCTCCTTGACAATTTTTGTAATTCATGAAATCATAATGGTAAAATTCATAAAGTTAATAATCATATATTAAGGAATGATCAAATTATTACTGTCACAGTACTGAACTTGCGTTTTTCTTTGTTTTATCATTTACTCTTTTTTTTTTAGAATTAGTTTTCTTTTTGCATCTTTCATACTTAGAGTTAATGAATATATTTCCTTTTGTAAGTGCATTATCAAACAAGAGACCAAGTATCTTCACATAAATGTTTCTACACTTCATAAGTTTACAAGCTCGAGTTGATAATTTAATGCATCAAATTCATTTAATTGATTTTGACTGATATTTTTGGCGTCGTTGTCAGGGACGTGTACATAGGGAATTATCTTATTATTAGAAGTTAAATCATATTATGTATAATGCATAGAAAGAATAATGAATTCCAAATGATAACCTGGTGACATCATGATCTTAGTAGCATGAGTTATTCATGATGTAGTGTGTTTCATTTTTGTAGGATTCATTCAAAACATAGAAAATTTTTAATTATTTTTGGGTGTTGTAAGAACCCCCATACATTGATCCATTTTTGAATAGGGACTCTAGACCAGCAAGAAGAATTCAATAATGTTCAAGAATTTTCTGAGCAAGGGAGGAAATGATACTGCAAGAAATCTCTCAAATCCTAGAAGAAATTGGAAACATCTCTGCATCTCAAGAGGAGAAAGTCCTAACATTAATCAGGAACATATATGTATCATGGGAAGTGATAGAAGATAAACAATTCCATGAGAAACATCAAGAAGCCCTAGAAGATACCAAAAATCCATGGAAAATATTTGATGAAAAGCAGACAGAAGAACCTGAGAATGAGGAATTTATTAGATTCCTACCATCAGATCCCTTGTGCATCCAAGAGTGCAATGGGAAGATTTCAGAATAACTTTGTTGCATGACAAAGGAAGACATGCAACCCATTACCAATACACAAGAAATCCAAAGGAATAATGACTACAATAAAATATGGTTCCAAACAATCAACAATCAACAATATTCCTCTATTATTCAACATTTCTTGGCATTAAATCAAACAAATCAACTAGTTTCTCATATCCTTTCATCTATAAAGGTACATTTGTCAAATTTGGATATGAGTCTACTTGATATCCTTTTACGCAAATGGCTCCACTGGAAGTATTACTATACTTGAGAAGGATTTTCCTTTTCAGGCAAAGTAGGGTAGGGTAGGAGAATAAATGAGTAAACAAAATAACAAAGAAAAAAATAAGTCCAGTTGTGAAAACTAGTTTACTGGTGCAACTGGACATGAGTTTTTCTTGAAAACTAGGCAACTTGTAGGAAAAATTCTCAATAAGTTTTGCATGTTGGTTCAACCTTATATTATGGTTCTTCAAATCATTTTTATTCTATGCGCATACTATGTTAATGATTTCTTTCCATTCTAGGCATCAACACATCCATTCACATGGCAAGAATTGTACTATGGATTTAGGTTTTGATGAAGACTAATATGGTTTAATGGTAACAACAGTTGCAACCTTTACCACATTTTGCAAATAAAAAGGGAATGTTTTTCTAGTTGCAGTACCTTTCCCTATATCATAGTTTTTGGTTCCTTCTAGTAGTATTCATGGTTGTTATTTGGCATTGGTTCCAACAATATTTGTTACATCTAACAAATGTGGTCGACAAAACAGAGTTCAGATTGAATTCAACAAATAGATCATTTTCAGTAGATGCAACTCTTCAACATAATCAATCTCCAACATCAACTTATGAGTATTTGATTTCATTTCCACCATTCGACATGATTAGCATGAATAATTTCCACAACACTTCAATCGTTCGATAGTCCTCTCTATTCAGACTCCAACATGGCTCATATGTCAAATATTATAAGGATGCATGATGATGTGCATCATCCTCAATGTGGGGGAGAGAGTATGAAGTTCCAGATTTCAATCCAATGTCCAAATTATACCATATAGAAATCTTCAAAGTAAGTTAGTTTTTCCCTTTGTATCATAGCCTTATTCAATGGGCAAGACATGAAGGTAATTATGAAGACCTAGTGCATAGGATTCATGTTGGTTTTACAACAAGAGTTGAAGCTGACAGACATTTATCATTTTTCTGGACTTATTGATTATTTGTTTTAGTGGACTTCAAATGTGAGAAAAAAGTTGAACTGCTAGTTTGAATGGTAGACCTTTGGTCTATCTTTGTTTCTATTAAGCAGTGTTCAAGACATTTTCTGAAAATATATTTTGAAGCCATAAAGGGAAAACAGTTTGTAAAATTTCTGCAGCTATGGAACCTGTAGCTTTCTACGCCTACAAAACCTATAGCAGACTTTCTTCAGGGGAACTTTTTGCATAGATATTTCAAGAATATAGGGATGAATTAGAAATTTCTGAGATATGGGTTTTACTGAGAATAAAAAAAATTGAGTAAGACATAGACTGTTTTCCAAAAATAATGCATGATAAGGGATACACAAGCATTGTTTAAAAACTGATTTTAGAAAAAATCTGCCATAATTTATGTAAACAATTACAACCATCTTTCAGTAGTTGATTTATAGTTTCGTATGGTTGCATGCATCCCAAGACAATATCATTTCTTGGAGATGGGTTCAAATCATGAATATATGGTCATCCAACTTTTAGCCACGATTTCTAAACATTTTTATAATTTTCACAAGATTAGAAGCATGAAATTCAAATCTGGAAACTTCGTTTGTAGAAGATTCAAATCTTCTCCAACAATGGCAACATTTTTTAGAGGAGATATTCATCAACATTATCCAATGTTTTCATAGCATTTTCTAGATAAATTATTCATTGGCATCCTTCATCTTTAGTTCCAAGATCATCTTCAAGCATGGGAATCTACAGTCAAATCCCCAAATAAAGAACTCTAACACAAATTTCAAAATTTTGAGTTAAAGGAGCGATAAGGTATTTTTTTGTGTGAGGACACACAACACCTCTAGTGTGGGGGTATGTTGGGTCCTAAAAACCTACTCTTTTTGTCACTTCCTTTCCATATTTTTTGTAATTTTCATATGCTACTTCCTCCATTTTTCCATCATAATCCTTGCTTAATTATAGAATTGGTGTAACAAGAGCATCCAAGGCAAAATGTTGAACATTCTTCAACATATTTCCTCTTTTATTTATGCAATCTAGTTTAACTCATTATTATTTTCAATAGTTACAGAATGCTATGTTGGCATTTTCAGTTAACAGAAAGCAAATTAGCGTATACTTGTCATTGATGGCAAGTACAGTTGTGGTTGCAGTGATGACAATAGAAATGAATAGCAGCGTAGCAATTATCGGGAGGAGAAGAGTCAGCGACTGTAGGATCTTATTCAAATTTCCCGAAAGAACAATAACCGTCAGATCTACAGAAGTTGCAAGGGAGATAAGCCATCGGAGATTCGGGGATCGGAATTTCATAACGCAAAAATCACTTGACATTGAAAACCCCGAAATCGCGATATGCGATTTCGCGATTTAATCGCAGCCGTTAAAACAAGCAGGGATCTGGACCGTTTATTCGTGTGGACGCGTGGCAGCCTGGAGGCTCCATCAGAGAATCGGTGATCGAGAGTTTGAAATATCCAAATCACTTGACATTGAAAACCCCGAAATCGCGATATGCGATTTCGCGATTTGATTGCAGCCGTTAAATCAAGCAGGGATCTGGACCGTTCATTCACATGGATGCATGGCAGCCAGGAGGCCTTATCGGAGTTTCGGGGATCGGGATTTCATAATGCAAAGAACACAATGCATCGAAAACCCCGATGTTGCGATATGCGAAATCCCGACTGAATCTGAACCGTCAGATCAACATGTGATCTAGTCCGTCGATCTACTTCACGACAGCAGTCCATGTCAGCTAGGGACACGTGGCACAACCAGGTAATGACAGGTGTCAGGCAAATCTAAAACTTCAGGCACATACAATTCATGAATCAGAGTGACACGTGGCAGGATCCAACCCGTGTCAAATCACGTGTGACGTCAACAGAGGCATCAACAATCGGGACTTTGATATGTCAAGAACACACTGCAACAAAAACTCTGAAATCGGGATATGCGATTTTGCGATGTAATCACAGCCGTTGGATTAAGAATGAGATCTGGACCGTTGATCTCTGTCATCGGGAAATCGGGGATCGGGAATCCTGGAGGCATGTGTATAGTGACATCGAAAATCCCGAAACCCCGATGAGAGGTTTGACCGAGGTCATGTGTTGACGGTCTTATGGGCCAAGGGCTATAGCCAGCAGGGCTAGCGCGTGGAAAGGGGTGCATCGGTAATCGGGGATTGGAGAGGTGAGAAACTCTCGACATCAGGAAGTGCGAAACCCCGAAACCCCGACGAGAGGTATGGTGATGGTCACGTGATCGCAGGTCACATGGACCATTGTCGAGCCAGAAGGGGCTAAGGCTCGGGAAAGGAGCACATCGGGGATCGGAGAATCGGGGGTTTCGAGTACATGTGCATCTCGACACTAAAGACGCCGAAACCCCGATAGAGAGACATAAGGTTTTGGTCACGGAGTGAAGGTCACATTGACCGGGAGCTAAGCTCAGGAGGGCTAGCATATGAAAGGAGCCATCGGGAATCGGAGAATCGCGAGTCCGGAGGATTTGTGTATTTTGACATCGCAAATGCCGAAATCGCGATGAGTGAAATCCCGATTTGATCTGAACCGTTGGATCAAATATTGATCGGAGGGTCACTGTTCTCTCTCACAGTTAACGACTGAAT
>ML782228.1:72360-96849 GCA_009831015.1 Picea engelmannii | reverse complement strand
CATCGATCCATCTTCATCATGTATCAATGACAACTCATTGATCCATCTTCATCTATGCAGTCTCATCAAGGAAAATACATATTATATTACATCAATCATCAATCAATCAATCCTTTGACATCAATCAATCACTTGACATCAATCAATCAAACCATTGGCATCAATGACAACATGATCCAACAACATTAGAGCCTATCCCCCCTTAATGACAACTTCCTAAACTCCTAACATAGATCGAAGTTTGGAAAACTTCACTTATGTAAGAGACTTTATGAAAATGTCTCCAACTTGATCTTCTGTAGGGAAAAAGAGAACTTCAATAACTTGATCATGAATTAGCTTTATGATGAAGTGCATGTGTATCTCGATGTGTTAGCTACGTTGTTGTTGAACTGGGTCTTTGGTGAGCTTGATGGCACTCTGATTGTCACACCAAAGAATGGTCGGATGTTGGTGCTGGAATCCAAACTCTGAAAGGATCTGTCAAAGCCACAGGGCTTCCTGACTTTCATTTACCACTGCTCGGTACTATGCTTCTGCTGAAGAAAGTTCAATAGCCTGTTGTTTCTTATAGGCCCAAGTGACAAGTCCCGAACCAAGGCTGAAAACATAACCTGCAGTAGACTTTCGATCATCAAGGTTGTCGGCCCAATCTGAATCAATGAAACCAACCAATAAAGGATTCCCCCTTGAGTTGTAATGTATCTTGAATTGAACTGTGCCAAAAACATAGCAAAGTGTCATTTTAGCTTCTTTCCAATGGGTTTCATGGGGTGTTTGCATATACTGGGCAACAAGACCAATAGAAAAGGAAAGATCAAGATGGGTATAGGTCAAGTATAAGAGGCTACCAACTAACTAACGATACAGGGTGGCATCAACTTCAGAAGAAGTACAAGTGGTAGTAAGCTTGACTCCAAACTAGAAGGGAGAAGGGGTTGGTTTACAATCGTCCATGTGAAAGTGACAAAGAAGGTCACAAGCATACTTATACTGGGAATGAAAAATTCCTTCATTGGTTTACAAAACTTGGAGGCCAAGTAAATAGTGCAAAAATCCTAAGTTTGTAATTTCAAATTTCTTCTTAACGTTGGTTTTCACATGGTTTAAAAGTTTTGAGTCACTACCAGTAAGGATAAGGTCATCAACATAAAGGACACAGATTATGAGATGGCTTCCTACTTTCTTGGTATAGACTTTAGGATTAGAATGGCACCTAGAGAATTCAATGGCAATAAGAAAGGTGTCCATTTTTTCATACCAAGCTCGGGGAGCTTGCTTAAGACCATAAAGAGATTTCTTAAGGCGACAAACAAGGCTAGAGTCATTCTGGAAATAACTAGGAGGTTGTTCCATGTATATTTCTTCTTGCAAATATCTATGCAAGAAGGTGGATTTAACATCCATCTAATGGACCTCCCATTTATGTGAGGCAGCAAGGGCAAGAACAAGGCGGATGGAATTCATTTTGGTTACAGGGGAAAAGGTTTCATGATAGTCATTTCCTTCAACTTGGGAAAATCCTTTGGAAACTAAATGATCCTTGTGTCTTTCAACACTTACATCTGATGCATACTTAGTTCTGTAGAACCATTTACATCTGACAAGTTTTCTTCCTTTTGGAAGAGGTACAAGATCTCAAGTATCGTTTTCCATTAAAGAACGATACTCTTCATTCATTGTTGTATCCCAATCTAGATGACCTGAAGCTTTTGAAAATGTATTTGGATCATGATTTTTTCAAACTTAAGCCAAAAGAGAAGAGGATCATTGGAACTGTGAACGTGTCTGACACTAATTTGAAGGATCACCGACAAGATCACCATCTGCTTCTCGTGTTGAACAGACCCATCTAGGAAGCGATGGAGTTGGTGTTGGTTCAGGCTCAAAGGAATCATCTGGAGGAGGGTGAGAAGGTGGAGGTGGATTTTCATCCTCACTGTCATCATCTGAATAAGAAACCAGAGCATAAGAAGGAATAAATGCCGAATATGGCTCATAGGTCGAAGAAGGCACAACCGCCAAATTAGGCTCGCAGGCCAAAGAAGGCTCAAATGTCGAAATAGGCGCCCAGGCCAAGAGATTTTCATCAAATTTAACATCTATTCTAATAATAATTTCATTACAATGTGATTGAAGAAGTCTGTAACCTTTGACATCTTCAGAATAGCCAACAAATATACACTTTTGACTTTTAGGTTGCAATGCTTTCCTTTTCTCATTAGGAATGTCAGCCCATGCTATACTACCAAATACACGGAAGTGACTTAAATATGGTTTAATTTTAGTCCAAGCTTCTTCTGGTGTTATATTTTTAAGAGCCTTTGTGAGAGTGCGATTTACTATGTAATTTGCACAGTTGATGACTTCTGCCCAATACTTTAGACTTAATCCCTTAGATTGGATCATACAATTAGCCATTTCTTTTAATGTGTGGTTCTTTCTCTCAGCAACACCATTTTGTTGTGGTGTATATGGAACAATGTGTTGCATTTGGATTCCCTGTGTAGTGCAGCAATTTGTAAAATTATTGTTCACATATCCACCTCCATTATCTGTTCTTAACCTTTGAATTTGAAGGCCAGATTGTTTTTCTACATGGGCCTTGTAGGCCAAAAACTTGTCATAAAATTCGCTCTTATGTTTTAAGAGGTAAGCCCAAGTACGTCTGGAAAAGTCATCAATGAAAGTTAAGAAATACTTGCACCCATAAAAAGAAGGAGAAGAAAGTGGACCACACAAATCACTGTGAACAAGTTGCAAAGGACCTGAGGCATGCCAAGAGGCACGTTTTTCAAAACTCTCGATAATGTTTGCCGAGAACACAACCGACACAAACACCATCTTCGCATGAAAAAAGAGGAAGACCAGTCACCATCTGTTGATTACATAGTTGCTGCAATGACTGATAGTTTAGATGACCAAACCGCTCATGTCAAAGTTTGCTCAAGTCATCGCTATGAGCAACAAAAACTGATGAAAAAGATGATGACCCAAAGTTATCAAACTTGTACAACCTGGTAATATCATCAGCAACTCCAGTTGCAAGAACATGATTAGGATCTTTTAAATCCTTGATTACAACTTGGTGAGGTGAAAACTCTACGGTTTTACCTTCACCTGAATGAGTGATTTGATATATTGATAGAAGGTTACAAGAAAGACTTGGAACACATAAGACATCATTGAAATGGACATTTTCTACTTGTACTATTCCATATCCTTCAATACTAAGAGATCTATCATCACCAACAAATATTTTATTGGTGTTACAATAATTAAGAGTAGAAAATATTTCTCTATCCTTATCCATATGATAAGATGCTCCAGAATCAATAAACTACTTATCAGAAGTAGAAGTAGAAGGCTTATTGAAGGAGAAACCAGAAGCAGAAAGTGCATGTCCATGAGAAGAATAAGAAGAAGTAGAATCAATAATGATGTTGTGCTTCTTCATCGCTACTTCTAAAGCTTCCATATTCTTGAAACATTTGGACTCATCATGACCATATTTATCACAAAAGTTTCAATGTCTATTAGTATTCTTATTTTTATATTTTTCTCCGTTGTCACCATTAGGAGCTAAAGTTGTCTGAGCGGGTTTGGGACCCTTATATTTCTTGTTGTTGTAGCAAGGATGTTGCTTCTTGGGATACTTGGGTTTATCTTTTTGCTAGGAAACGAAGGCTTTGTTAGAGGTACCTGCAGTTCTGATCACTCCATGTTGTATAATCTTATCTTCATCTCTAATCAAAGAAGCACAAAAGGACTCAAGAGTGAGTTTTTCATAAGCTTTCCCTAGAGCCTCTCTCATGGCATAAAATGTAGATACAAACACAAAATATACACTACCTATCTTAGAAAGAATAAGATAGATGCAAGGCTCTTCCTCCATTTTTATCTTACATTCTTCACATAAAATTCTGAGTATTTTAAACTTAGATAAATAGTCTCCAAGGAAAGAAAAATCACTTGGACTCAAGGTCAATATTTGATTTTCTAACTGTTGTGCTCGAATAATATTGAGTTTAGCAAACACAGATTCAATCTTGTCCCAAGCTTCTTCAGGGTCATCAATTTCTTGAAGGTGGTACCTTAAATCAGGAGAGATGGACATTCTGATTAGTCCTCGTGCTTCATCATTCCTATTATCCCACTTGGCTTTCTTATCATCATCAGTGGGTGCTTTTTCCTTTCCTAAGGTAATCCGGTACAAACCTTTACTTCTTAATAAATCTTCCATATGAGATTTCCATTGGAAGTAGTTGTTGTTGGTAAGCAAGACATTACTTCTAGAAACCATATTAAATATGCAGATAATATGGACTCAAAAACTGAAATTGATGATCTAGATGGAAAGAGCTCGAAAAATTATGCGGTTTAAAAAAAAAACGACACGGAAAATGGACTTCCAATGTGAGAGTTATGCCCTTTAAAAAAAAAAAGCATAAACGGTAACCAACTGACCACATGTTAGTGTAAGTTTCTTTATGAAGTGACCCACTTTTATAAAGAAAAATGGGGATCACTTTTACAATGAAGTTACTTTATAATAGAAAAACTACATGCAAAATAAATGACTCTAAAATAAACTATTAAAGCTACTTATAGTGATTCACTTTTATACTTGAAGTGAAATACACTTTACAATTTTAGCATGAACTTTTTCAAAAAGCTAACAAAATAGAGACTTGAACTCAAGACCTCTTACTTAATAAGGCAAGTTTTAACCAAATGGTATAAAAAAACATTTTGTAATGTTCAGAAGGAGGATTGGGGGTGTTTTTGTTGTTTTTTTGGTGGAAGACGGCCTTGGAGCGTGCTAAAAAAAAACTCTTTTCACACAAGAAATTTTTTTTGCTTCTCGATGACAACAAGGGTTAGATATCGGTTAGCTTACTTGGAAGATGCACATTTTCCTATCTGTTTTTTATTTTCCGACATCACACAGAGCATGAGGCAAAGAGAATATGCATATCTAAAAGAGTAGCAACCCGAAAAAATAAATAAATACAAATAGAAATAAAATCAAAGTAAAACTTTGCAAAAATTTAAAAAATGCATAATCAGGCTTTATACCTCCGAATCTGACTGTAATGGTCGTATCTTGGGCAAATGGAAACCTTTTCGATTGAAACAAAAAGTGTTCCTGAATGAAACGAATGCTCCAGACGCAATGGAATATTCCTCTTAGCCCAAAAATGTACTAAAATTTAAGAAAATGGAGATGAGGCAAATCGCCTTCATGATCTCGATCTACAACCGGAGCAGGTCTTCAAACAGGCTTTGATACCATGTTTGAAAACACAGGTATTCCAACAGAGGATGAACACCTTCAGTAATGTAACAACCCTCCTTGTTATGACAACAGCTCTGATAACAGGTGCGATTTTTTTTATTTTTTATTTTGGTTACGGTGTGTGCGCGCGTGTAAAAAGGAAACATACATACTTGACCCTACGTTGCCACCCGACGACTAACAAGACGCAACCACGATGATCACAACAAGAAGACATAAGACACACAACAAGTAACTTCAAGCAGAAAATGACACTGACATGAGTCGCACAACAAGCAACTGTAAGCAGAAAATGACACATGGTGTTATGCACAGTACAGTCACAGATGGAAGAATCCATAGTAGTAGAGTGTAGTATTTCTACACAGAAAAGCAGGGCGTTTAATCTTATTCCTCTGCTTCGGAGAGAGAGAAGGTCAGATAGGCTCCTGGCCGACTACTCAGGCAGAAACTAGTAATCTTCGTTAGGTGTGTCGCAAGAGTGGAAACCCTACCTTTAAAGGGCCTGAGACTCTTGATACGGCACTGGATTCCTTCCAAAGAAAATAATTACACACTGAGACTTACATACTAGGGTTACATGGAGATGTCTACACCCCGCCCGACACAAGCAGACCACGCAATGCTAGACAACCATGTACTACAAGTCAAGGACAACAACGACCTCTACGGGAGACGCAAGTCAGACGGACCTAGACAATGACCATCTGACATTAAGACAAGGCATTGTCAATGACTCCACTGTGGTTAATTACAGACCACTTACTCCAGTTAAAATTTTAGGAATCCACGAGTACAATGAACATAAGGTAAGCCAAATAAATCTCAAATCCCCATTATTTAGTCATGAATTCTTATTACACTTGGTTCCAGACATTACAATCACATGTTATTACTTTTCATCACTCCCCAACATATTACATTCACGTTAAATGACACTGCGACAAAATATCAGTTAAATCACCTCTTGTATGCTGCCAACAATCAATTCTTAAAGCATTTCATTTTAGATTACTATTATACAACAATAATTTAACCCTAACATCCCACTTGGCATTTACATTCCACCACGAATAATTGCATTGAAATCTGGCCTTCCCTAATTATTAGCATCAACGATAACCGTTCGTTGCGCTACTATTTTTAAGGATGTTGATGGACTTGGAAATCTTAATGGTGACACACCTATTACCAACTTAAAAGATTCCTTTAGACGATGTTCAGATTCATGAATGTAGACAACCGTTATTAATCGTGGCACCCAAGAATATAAATAAAATTAATCAAAAGGTGCTATATATCCAAAAGCAAGTGATGTATAATTACCAATCATAAGAAACATACAATCTGAACCTACAATGCCTTACCTACAATATTATTCTATTTCATGGAACTTACAATGTCGTACTGCAATTATAAGGAGATACAATGATTGGGTAAGAGTTTGGAATTTAATGTCATTAATGCGATTGAATTTAGGTGGGGGAATAAAATGTTGCCTCCCAACCATCCAAATTTATCTTGTATGACACTCATAATCCAATATTTATAACCAATTTCAATTACCATTTTATATTCCATTAATTTATATAATTAAAAATCAGTTTTTTTTTCAACTAATTATATAAATGGAAAGATAAATCAACAACATCTCATTATTTTATCAATTTAGTAGAATCATGAAACCATTTTTAATGATGGAAAAACAACAACATATATTCACTATTCAAAATGGAGACCACACTTTCATTCTCGTTTCGAAGACTTCTAAAAATAATTCCAAAAGTGAATCAAAATAAATAAGAAAAAACTGCGAACAAAAGCGTTTTTCCCACACTAAATATTTAAACGTTGATTTTGTTTCGGTAGTGAAGAATCTAAGTTTCCTATTGGCGTTACAAGTGTAAATGATAGGGGCCCTACCTTTAACGGTGAAAGGAGAATTATACGTATAAATACCAGGGCGCAGAATAACCAAAATACATGCAGAAACCTGTGCACTGGCGCGCTTCCAGTAACGCAGGGTTGTCAAGCTCAGAGTGCCGCGCATGGCAGGAAAATAGGGACACGCGGCCGCCTAGGGTATGATATTTCTCAGCTCAGGGATTTAAAATGATACACACATTCTTCCTTATTCAAATATACGGGAACACAAAAATAAAAACGCATCCAAGTATTAAATTACTGCCCCGAAATTTAAAGAACGCAGACCGATAATAAATTACTGCCCCGAAATTTGAAGAAAAGCAGACCTATCGTTAACTCAGAGTAAAGAGGGTAGACCCCGGTGGAAGAGGAGCATGCAGGTTCTACAGTTTCCATAGGCAGAGTGTTCACGCTCAGGCCAGTAGACAAGAACAAGATCGAAACCTTAAGGGACGCAGTCCACTAAAGACGCCCCTCGAAATAATAAACAAAGTCATAACGAATGCCCAAAATGCGAACAACAACGCAGTGACTAACCTTAGGAAATCACAACTTAAGGTCGCTTTCAAGGGAAAATCGCCAGAGAAGGGGTACCCCAATATGCAAAAATCAGCAAGGTGCCGAAAGGAATTTACCACAGTAAAAATAAAAAAAAACTCAATACCCAGCAATAAGTCACGATTCAGGATAAAAGGGGATGTGAATCCATGGCTACCAGAGGTGAGATTAAATCACATGGCCGGGTCAGAACGAATTGACCATGAAATAAATAAAATAGACATGCAATCCAAGGGTTTAAGCACACAGGTCAAGGGTGAAGGACGCTGAGATAAACCATTCAGCCCTATTTAAATCTAGATGACAGAAACCAAACGACGGTAAGAGGCTGCTTAGAATGCCTTCGATATATATAAAAAAATGGGTCTAAATCTAATGACAAGAAACAAAGGGGAACAAACATGCTGCTCAAATCGAAACAAGTACGCAGGACATGGTTATCCCTCAAGCATCATACAACACTGAGAAAAACCCTTTTTCAAATGTTCATCATGTCCTTTACCATCAAATATAAATCTGAGCCTGAGTTTAATGCATGCTACTCTACAACTGACAAACATACCGTTGCCTTATCGCTTGCCGCAAATGACTCCTGTGCTCCGTGCTACTCCTGCTCCGCGCCGCTCCTGCTTGCCAACTGTAGAGACTACACCGGTACCTCCCAGCCAAACACTAGGGGTACTTTGCTTCCCCCTTAGCCCCCCGAGACGCAAAGGGACCACACACAGTCCAGATAGTATACCTATCTTCCCAGCTCGCCTCCAAGGCTGAGCTACCACTCTAATACAGCTGAGAAAATCCCCAACTCCTCACAAGCAATCAGTCCAGTCTTCCATTTCGGCAGCATAACAATACCTAATAGCTCCTCCTCCTTTTCCCCCTTCCCCCTTTCTTTTTTATGGAGTCTCAAACCCTAAATCTTATTTAATTTAATTTTTAAAGAAAAACCCTCAAATTTCTTTGTCTTACAAGTGTCACTCATCCCCCCCACCTTTTTCCACAATTAATTTCTTTAACTTATTAATTGTCTATGTTTCCCCTTTTTACTTAGTTTCCCTATATATATTTTTTTAATCCCTTCTTTAAAACCAAAAAAAAGTAATGCACCATTTAATATATCCATTTTATTTTTTTAAATTCGTAACTTTTTATTAATGGTAGATGTGGTAGGGACTAATAAATTAACGTAAAGAGAATCCATTATTAATTTTTTCTTTATTCTATAAATTAGGGATTATGGAATACACGACAATTTGTTTATAATATGTATATATTATTTTATTTTTCCTATTTACAAGCATGTTATTCATCATTTTAATTTATCATCATCCATCATTTTAATTTATCATTAATATATATATATATATAGTTTAATGAGAGATTAAAGTGATGACAAACATGTATATGGGAAATGTAGATGTACAACATAAAAGAGGAATAATGAGAAAATAAGGTGATGGATGGTGATTTAATAATGTGAAATGGACATGTTAAAGGGAAATGGATACTGGGAGATTAAGGTGATGGAAGATAGTTTAATAATGTAGACAGGGATAATGAGAGGATAATGGTCTTAGTTTTTTTTGGAAAATTCTTTATGTTATACTACATAGGTGATGTCATTCTTCCACAAGTTAGGAATTAATTTCTTCTTTGTAAAATTTTAAAACTATTAGATTTACTTTAAATCTTACCCTCGTCATCGCCCCAAGAATTTTCTGAAGACCCAACTATTATTTAGGTAGGTTTTTGTTTAATTTGTTATTTGTATTCCAGGGTCTGTTCTTAAGGTTAGACTAAAATTTTACCCTAAAAGTTTTAGACTTAGTACTTAGATTTTGCACTGGGCGACACTGGGTTAGGGAAGTTGTTTAAGAATTTCTTAGGGCGTTAACGTCTTAGGGCTATTTAGGTTTGTTTCCTTCATCCACATCAATGCGACGTGCCCTTCAGAACGCACCATGTGCTCCAAGGGTGACACTCGCCTCGTTTGTTTCCTTTGCACGACGTGCCCTTCAGGATGCACCACGTGCTCCAAGGGTTCCACTCGCTTCTTGTGTTTCTTTTGTGCGACGTGCCCTTCAGGATGCACCACGTGCTCCAAGGGTTCCACTCACCAACTGGACTGATTGGTAGACATCTATAACCCTTGGACTGATTGGTAGACATCTATAACGCCTCTTGGAAACTCATCCAAAATCATCCAGTAAACACCGATTCTCGATCGGATATGATCTTTTTAGGCACGCCATGCAGCCTCACAATCTCATTGATGAAAACTCTCGCTATGTCAGGTGCCTGATACGTCGCACGCACAGGAATAAAGTGAGCACTCTTCGTCAGAGTGTCTACTACTACAAAAATTAAGTTGTGTCTCCTTGCCGTCAGTGGTAATCCAATAATTAAATCCATCGAAACAACTTCCCATTTCGATTCTAGAATGGCATGTGGTTGAAGTAATCCTGCCGGGTGTCTATGTTCAGCCTTTACCTACTGACACTCTAGACATCTAGCCACAAAGTTGACTATGTCGGCCTTCATTCCCCTCCAGAAGGATAAGGGTTTACGGTCTGCCCTCATCTTCATAACTCCTGGGTGAGCCATGTAAACTGCTCTATGAGCCTCGCTCAGGATCAACATCCTCAAATCGTCGTTTGGCGGTACATAAATCTAACTTTTAAACCTCAATAACCCATCGCTATCAAAAGAAAATCCCTCATATCGTGGTACCATCATCGTGTTTTGTCTGATAAATCCTCGACTTCTTCATACCAGTCATCATCACGCTGTAAAGTGAGAATCTTCTCACATAGATTCATTTGAAGAGGAAACACCGAAAAATATGCGTGGCCTCCAACTCAAAGCATCCGCCACTCGATTCACTGTTCCCTTTATGTAAGTAATCTCGAAGTTGCACTCGCTAAGCAATTCCGACCAAGCCGTTGTCGTGCGTTCAGGTCGCTTTGCGTGGAAAAGGGTTGCAGCCCACCATGATCAGTCTTTAATTCAAATTTTCGTCCAACAAGGTAGTGTCTCCAAACCTTCAAGGCATAAACAATGTCTAATAAATCCAAATCATGCGTCGCGTAGTTCTCCTCATGTCTTCTCAGCTTCCTCGAAATGTAAGCAATCACTCGTCCGTCTTGCATCAAGACTCCGCCTAATCCTTCCTTGGATGCGTCAGTGCATACCAAGAATTCCACGTCCATGTCAGGGACTTTTAGTATCGGCGTGGTTGTCAACAACTCCTTAAGCCTCCGAAATGCTTCCGCATAGTTCTGTATCCAAACAAACTTCTTGTTTTTCTTCTGCAATTCCATGATCGGATTTTCTATCTCCAAAAAACCCTCGACAAACCGTCGATAGTATCCTGCCAAACCCATAAAACTACGCACTTCTGTGACATTCGTCGGTGCAGGCCATTCCATAATAGCCTCAACCTTGGTTGGATCCATGGCGATACCTTTGTCGGAGATGACATGCCCTAAGTAGTGAATCCTCGATTGGTAAAAAGAGCATTTGGACAACTTCCCATACATTTTGTGCTCTCGTAGACACTGTAGTACCAAGCGCAAGTGCTCGTCATGCTCCTCCGTCATCCGAGAGTAGATCAAGATATCGTCAATGAATACTTGGACGAAATTGTCCAAGTACTCACAGAACACCCCGTTCAGCAAACTCATGAATACCCCTGGGGCGTTTGTCAGTCCAAAAGGCAAAACAGTAAGCTCGTAATGTCCCAATCTCGTCTTTAAGGCGGTCTTAGGGATGTCATCCTCCTTGATTTGTAACTGGTGATACTCTGATCGCAAATCGATCTTGGAAAACACCGTCGCACCCTTCATTTGATTGAACAGATCATCAATTCTTGGTAAGGGATATTGATTCTTGATCGTAGCCTTGTTCAGTTGGCGGTATTCAATGCAAAGCCTCCATGACCCATCCCTCTTTCGTATGAAAATAACCGGTGCACCTCACGGTGACACACTAGGATGTATCAGTCCTAGGTCCAACAACTTCTTCAGTTGCATTTTCAACTCTTGCAACTCCGGGGTCGTCATCCGATAAGGTGTTCTTGCTATCGGTTCGGTCCCCAGTTCCAGGTCTATAGTAAACTCCCATTCCCTTTCCGGCGGCATCCTAGGCAACTCCTCAGGAAATATGTCCACAAAATCCTTCACCACCAGAAGGTGTTCTTGACCTTTCGCTACTCCCTTTTCGTTTAGCGCGAGGATTGCATAAGCTTGCACCCCTTGCGCATACTCTTCTGTAACTGTAAGGAAGAGACGAACCTCAGGGAAACTCCCTGGTTCTGTCCTACAATCTCACATCTCTGTCCTTCGTCATCAACCAAGCTCAACCGTTTCGTCTTACATTTGAGCATCACCCCGTGCGATTCCAACCAATCCATACCAATCACGACGTCATAAGATCCTAAGATCGTGACGTACAAGTTGACCCTAGCGACAAATTCTCCCAGGTTAAGGGCACAGCCCGTAACCCTTCCTCCAACCCTCTGTTTGGTTCCTGAAGCCATATCTACGAAGCTAAACTCGTCTAGTTCGACTGCCTTCTAGATGACATCACGCAAGGTTTGAGGCATCAAGATAATAAACATTTGCTCGCAGGCTGCCATTAAGGCCAACACGAACCTGCTGACCTTAAGCTTCTCAGTGTTAAGATGCGGAGCATATCGGAGTAGCGCCATAAAACGTGCCTCGTACTCGGGCACCATATGACCTCCCTGTCGTAAGGCGTTGAACTCATTGAGTCGACGCTCAATGAATTCCTCTGAAAGGTACCTCTCTCAGAACTGTTCCTCGAACAGTTCCCATGACACGTCTTAAATGACCATGTTCAGTTGCGGCAGGAGCGTCTGCCACCATATAAGAGTGCTCCCCTTCAGTTGAAATACCGCCATACGGACCTTCATGTTGGAGGTATAATCGCGAAGTGTGAAGAACATCACCATGTTTTCCAACCATGCCTCGGTGGCTATGCCTTCCGGGGCACCCAAGAACTCAGGGAATTTGACCTTCTCGAGTTCCCCGTGAAAGCTACCTATAACGATCGGTGCGCGCGGAGGAACCTCAGCGGGTTCCGGTGCCCTGGCCTCATCTCTATCCAAATGGTTGATCAGTGCCTTAGACATGTGCTGAAAAGACCTCATCAACCCCACGACATCACGAACTGTGATCTTCTCCTGTCCGAGAACCTTCTCGCCTCCCTGGGGGTTATACCCCTCAGGCATGGATGCTACTGGAGGCGTCACACCTCCTCCCCTAGCACCCCGTCGTCCGCCTCCGCGACGTCCTCTAACCATGATTACCGTGCACGCACACAATCAACTCGATCAACAATAGTATAATAAAATCAACTCATGTCAACGAAATCCGTAGTGAATCCCAAGTCGTGGGTCGAACTGGCTCTGATACCATATGTAACGACCCTCCTCGTTACGACAACAGCTCTGATAATAGGTGCAATTTTTTTTTTTTTTGGGTTAAGGTGTGTGCGCGTGTGTAAAAAGGAAACATACATACTTGACTCTACGTCGCCACCCGACGAATAACAAGACTCAACCACGATGATCACAACAAGAAGACATAAGACGCACAACAAGTAACTTCAAGCAGAAAATGACACTGACATGAGTCGCACAACAAGCAACTGTAAGAAGAAAACGACACATGGTGTTATGCATAGTACAGTCATAGATGGAACATTCCATAGTAGTAGAGTGTACTATTTCTGCACAGAAAAGTAGGGCGTTTAATCTTAGTCCTCTGCTCCGAAGAGAGAGAAGGTCAGATAGGCTCCTGGCCGACTACTCAGGCAGAAACTAGTAATCTCCGTCAGGTGTGTCGCAAGAGTGGAAACCATGCCTTTAAAGGGCCCGAGACTCTTGATACGACACTGGATTCCTTCCACAGAAAATAATTACACACTCAGACTTACATACTAGGGTTACATGGAGATGTCTACACCCCGCCCGACACAAGCAGACCATGCAATGCTAGACAACCATGTACTACAAGTCAAGGACAACAACGACCTCTACGGGAGACGCAAGTCAGACGAACCTAGACAATGACCATCTGACATTAAGACAAGGCATTGTCAATGACTCCACTGTGGTTAATTACAGACCACTTACTCCAGTTAAAATTTTAGGAATCCACGAGTACAATGAACATAAGGTAAGCCAAATAAATCTCAAATCCCCATTATTTAGTCATGAATTCTTATTACACTTGGTTCCAGACATTACAATCACATGTTATTACTTTTCATCACTCCCCAACATATTACATTCACGTTAAATGACACTGCGACAAAATATCAGTTAAATCACCTCTTGTATGCTGCCAACAATCAATTCTTAAAGCATTTCATTTTAGATTACTATTATACAACAATAATTTAACCCTAACATCCCACTTGGCATTTACATTCCACCACGAATAATTGCATTGAAATCTGGCCTTCCCTAATTATTAGCATCAACGATAACCGTTCGTTGCGCTACTATTTTTAAGGATGTTGATGGACTTGGAAATCTTAATGGTGACACACCTATTACCAACTTAAAAGATTCCTTTAGACGATGTTCAGATTCATGAATGTAGACAACCGTTATTAATCGTGGCACCCAAGAATATAAATAAAATTAATCAAAAGGTGCTATATATCCAAAAGCAAGTGATGTATAATTACCAATCATAAGAAACATACAATCTGAACCTACAATGCCTTACCTACAATATTATTCTATTTCATGGAACTTACAATGTCGTACTGCAATTATAAGGAGATACAATGATTGGGTAAGAGTTTGGAATTTAATGTCATTAATGCGATTGAATTTAGGTGGGGGAATAACAAGTTGCCTCCCAACCATCCAAATTTATCCTGTATGACACTCATAATCCAATATTTATAACCAATTTCAATTACCATTTTATATTCCACTAATTTATATTAATTAAAAATCGTTTTTTTTTCAACCAATTATATACATGGAAAGATAAATCAACAACATCTCATTATTTTATCAATTTAGTAAAATCATGAAACCATTTTTAATGATGGAAAAATAGCAGCATATATTCACTATTCAAAATGGAGACCACACTTTCATTCTCGTTTCGAAGACTTCTAAAAATAATTCCAAAAGTGAATTGAAATAAATAAGAAAAACCTGCGAACAAAAGCGTTTTTCCCACACTAAATATTTAAACGTTGATTTTGTTTTAGTAGTGAAGAATCTAAGTTTCCTGTTGGCGTTACAAGTGTAAATGATAGGGGCCCTACCTTTAATGACGAAAGGAGAATTATACATATAAATACCAGGGCACAGAATAACCAAAATACATGCAGAAACCTGTGCGCTGGCGCGCTTCTAGTAACGCAGGGTTGTCAAGCTCAGAGTGCTGCGCGTGGCAGGAAAATAGGGACACACGACCGCCTGGGGTATGAGATTTCTCAGCTCAGGGATTTAAAATGATACACACATTCTTCCTTATTAAAATATATGGGCACACAAAAATAAAAACACAGCCAGGTATTAAATTACTGCCCCGAAATTTGAAGAACGCAAACCGGTAATAAATTACTGCCCCGAAATTTGAAGAAACGCAGAGCTATTGTTAGCTCATAGTAAAGAGGGTAGAGCCCGGTGGAAGAGGAGCACGTAGGTTCTACAGTTGCCACAGGAAGAGTGTTCACGCTCAGGCCAACAGATAAGAACAAGATCGAAACCTTGAGAGACGTAGTCCACTAAAGACGCCCCTCGAAATAATAAACACAGTCATAATGAATGCCCAAAATGCGAACAACAACGCAGTCACTAACCTCAGGAAATAACAACTTAAGGTCGTTGTCAATGGAAAATCTCCAGAGAAGGGGTACCCCAATGCGCAGAAATCAGTAAGGCGCTGAAAGGAATTTACCACAGTAAAAATAAAAAAAAACTCAATACCCAGTAATAAGTCGTGATTCAGGATAAAAGGGGAGGTGAATCCGTGGCTACCAGAGGTGAGATTAAATCGCATGGCCGGGTTGGAACGAATCGACCATGAAATAAATAAAATAGACATGCAATCCAAGGGTTTAAGCACGCAGGTCAAGGGTGAAGGAAGCAGAGATAAACCATTCAGCCCTATTTAAATCTAGATGACAGAAACCAAACGGCGTGAAGAGGCTGCTCAAAATGCCTTCGATATATATAAAAAAAGGGGTCTAAATCTAATGACAGGAAACAAAGGGGAAAAAAAATGTTGCTCAAATCGAAACAAGTACGCAAGCCATCGTTATCCCTCAAGCATCATACAACACTGAGAAAAACCCTTTGTCTAATGTTCATCATGTTCTTTACCATCAAATCTAAATCTGAGCCTGAGTTTAATGCATGCTACTCTACAACTGACAAACATATCGTTTCCTTATCGCTTGCCGCAAATGACTCCTATACTCCGTGTCGCTCCTGCTCCGCGCCGCTCCTGCTCACCAACCGTAGAGACTACACCGGTACCTCCCAGCCAAACGCTAGGTGTACTCTGCTTCCCCCTTAGCCCCCCGAGCCACAAAGGGGCCACACACAGTCCAGATAGTATACCTAGCTTCCTAGCTCGCCTCCAAGGCTGAGCTACCACTCTAATACAACTGAGAAAATCCCCAGCTCCTCACAAGCAATCAGTCCAGTCTTCCATTTCGGCAGCATAACAATACCTAATAGCTCCTCCTCCTTTTTCCCCCGCCAAAACGGCCCCTGTGGCTACCTTAACCCGTAGACAAAAGAAGGTATGCTCAACCTCTTCGTCTTACAGTTACAGAAGAGTATGTGAAAGGGGTGCAATCTTTATGCGATCCTTGCGCTAAATGAAAAGGGAGTAGCAGAAGGTCTAGAACACCGTCCGGTGGTGAAGGAGTTTGCGGACGTGTTTCCAGAGGAGTTACCTAGGACGCCGCCGAAAATAGAATTGGATTTTACCATAGACCTGAAACCAGGGACTGAACCGATAGCGAGAACACCTTATCGGATGTCGACCCCGGAGTTGCAAGAGCTGAAAATGCAACTGAAGGAGTTGTTAGACCTGGGACTGATACGCCCTAGTGTGTCACCGTGGGGTGCACCAGTTATTTTCATTCAGAAGAAGGATGGATCGTGGAGGATTTTCATTGACTACCGTCAACTGAACAAGGCTACGATCAAGAATCAGTATCCCTTACCAAGAATTGATGATCTGTTCGATCAAATGAAGGGTGCGATAGTGTTCTCAAAGATCGATTTGCGATTAGGGTATCACCAGTTACGGATCAAGGAGGATGACGTCCCTAAGACCGCTTTTAAGACAATATTTGGACATTACGAGTTTACTGTTTTACCTTTTGGACTGACAAACGCCCCAGGGGTATTCATGAGTTTGATGAATGGGGTGTTCCGCGAGTACTTGGACAAGTTCGTCCAAGTATTCATTGACGATATGTTAATCTACTCTCGGACGACAGAGGAGCATGACGAGCACTTGCACTTGGTACTACAGTGTTTGCGAGAGCACAAATTGTATGGGAAGTTGTCCAAATTCTCTTTTTATCAATCGAGGATTCACTACTTAAGGCATGTCATCTCCGGCGAAGGCATCGCTGTGGATCCAGCCAAGGTTGAGGCTATTATGGAATGGCCTGCGCCAATGAATGTCACAGAAGTGTGTAGTTTTATGGGTTTAGCAGGATACTATCGACGGTTTGTCGAGGGATTTTCAAAGATAGCAAATACGATCATGGAATTGCATAAGAAAAACAAGAAGTTTGCTTGGACAGAGAAATGTGCGGAAGCGTTTTGGAGGCTTAAAGAGTTCTTGACAACAACGCCGATACTAAAGGTCCCTGACATGGATGTAGACTTCTTGGTATGCACTGACGCATCCAAGGAAGGGTTAGGCAGAGTCTTGATGCAAGACGGACGAGTGATTTCTTACATTTCCAGGAAACTAAGAAGGCATGAGGAGAACTACGCGACGCACGATTTGGAGTTATTAGCGATTGTATATGCCTTGAAGGTTTGGAGACACTACCTTGTTGGACGAAAATTTGAATTAAAGACTAATCATTGTGGACTACAACACATTTTTATGCAAAGCGACCTGAATGCGCGACAACGACGTTGGTCAGAATTGCTTAGCGAGTACGAATTTGAGATTACTTACATAAAGGGAATAGTGAACCGAGTGGCGGATGCTTTGAGTCGGAGGCCACACATCTTTTCGGTGTTACCTCTTCAGACGAATCTACGTGAGAAGATTATCACTTTACAGCGTGACGATGACTGGTACAAAGAAGTCGAGGATTTTATCGGACAAAACACAATGGTGGTACCACGATATGAGGGATTTTATTTTGACAGCGATGGGTTATTGAGGTTTAGAGGTCATATTTACGTACCGCCAAATGACGAGTTGAGAATGTTGATCCTGAGTGAGGCTCATAGAGCGGTTTACATGGCTCACCCAGGAGTTACGAAGATGAGGGCATACCTTAAACCCTTATTCCTCTAGAAAGGAATGAAGGCCGACATAGTCAACTTTGTGGCTAGATGTCTAGAGTGTCATCATGTGAAGGATGAACATAGACACCCGGCATGATTACTTCAACCACATGCTATTCCGGAATCGAAATGGGAAGTTATTTCGATGGATTTTATTGTTGGATTTCCACTGACGACAAGGAGAAACGACTCGATTTTTGTAGTAGTAGACACTCTGACGAAGAGTTCTCACTTTATTCCTGTGCATACGACGTATCAGGCACCTGACATTGTGAGAGTTTTCGTCAGTGAGATTGTGAGGCTGCATGGCGTGCCTAAGAAGATTATATCCGATCGAGGATCGATGTTTACCGGACGATTTTGGACGAGTTTCCAAGAGGCCTTGGGAACTCAACTTAACTTTAGTACTGCATATCACCCAGATATTGATGGACAGACTGAACGAACGAACCAAACCTTGGAAGACATGTTGCGCATTTCTGGATTATTTGGTGGCCAGATTTGAATTTAAAGTTAAATAATTATGGGGAGATTTATATGTTAAACTAATTACCTTAGTAATTATTGGTGGCAAGATTTCAAGTTAAAATATTTATGGCGAGATTTTTATGTTTATATAATTACCTTAGTAAGTATTTAGTGGCCAGATTTCAAATTAAAGTCAAAGAATTATGGGGAGAATTGTATGTTAAATAATTACCTTAGTAATTAATTGGTGGCAAGATTTCAAGTTAAAATAATTATGGTGAGCTTTTTATGTTTAAATAATTACCGTAGTAATTATTTGGTGGCCAGATTCCAATTTAAGGTTGAATAGTTATGTGGAGGTTGTATGTTAAATTATTTACCTCCGTATTTATTTGGTGGTGTCAATATTTACACTATTATATATTACATATTTCATTGCAGCTGTCCAGTTTATGTAAATGTTTCAGAATAGTTTTGTTTTTCCCTTCATGGAATCGACATTTAATTTATCATATGTCTCCCTTGATATTAATTTATTATGAGGTTAATTCATTACAATATTTACATGTGTTGAATGGAAGCCATTAATTGTTTAGGTTATAAGAGTATATACATGGTTATTAATTGCGTCTCTAATAATAAATTGTTATTCATTAATTGGTTATTCATTGGTTATTCATTAATTGGTTACTCATTAATTGTTATTCATTAATTGTTTTTCTATTCATTAAATTGTTATTCATTAATAATAAATTGTTATTCATGAAATGATTATTCATTAATTATTTTAATCTATTATAAGAGTAAATACATGGTTATTATGGTCAAGATTTTGGTAGCTCCATTGTTTTTAATAACAAACAAAGGTAAAGTCATTATTATTTTAATTGAATGATGTGTGATATAGAAGGTGATGACCTGGGTGTGTTATGGCGATGTTAGGGTAATTTCATTATGCATGCTAACGCATGAATGTAGGATCCTTAATTCTAAGGGCACTCAATCTTTATGATTCAACAAACAGGGATTTGAAATTAACTAAATGTACATTAATTTGGAAACTCGCTGCTTAATGGGAATCAATGGAGAAGTTGGTCTGTATTTTTGTCATTGAGTCTTACTAATGGATGGTCGATACCGACGTCCTTTCCTACTTGCGTCTTCATAGGGGATGTGTTGTTCTTTTATTTTATGTTGCGGTTGGTTGTATTCATTAAATTCTTGGTCTGCCTGAGTTGGGCGGGATGTAGACACCTCCTCGTAGCCTCAGTATATAAGTCTGTGTGTGAATTTCCGGGTATAGAATCCAGTGCCGTATCAAGAGTCTCAGTCCCTTTAAAGGCAGGGTTTCCACTCTTGCGGAACACCTGACAGAGATTACTAGTTTCTGCCTAAGCAGTCGGCCAAGAGCCTATCTGACCTTCTCTCTCTCCAGAGCAGAGAACTAAGATTTAACGCCCTGCTTTCCTGTGCAGAAATAGTAAGATCTACTACCATGGATTCTTCCTTCTATGTTCGTACTGTGCATAACCCAGTGTGTCGTTAAATGTTTGTGGTTACCTGGTGTGCGCCTTATGTCTATGGACGTTTATTGCTTGTTGTTACTGTTGTATGTCGTATGTCGTCTTGTTGTGTTCATATTGCTTGTGTATTGTTCATAGTCGGGTTACTATTTTCTTCCTGAGTAGTTGGCCAGGAGCCTATCTGACCTTCTCTCTCTCCGGAGAAGAGGACTAA
Source organism: Picea engelmannii (assembly GCA_009831015.1). Classification (NCBI taxonomy): domain Eukaryota; kingdom Viridiplantae; phylum Streptophyta; class Pinopsida; order Pinales; family Pinaceae; genus Picea; species Picea engelmannii. The sequence goes on along the minus strand of ML782228.1, from coordinate 76,315 downwards.
TATTAAATGCCCTTCTTTCCTGTGCAGAAATAGTAAAATCTATTGTTATGGACTCTTCCTTATGCCTATGTCGTTTATATGCTTGTAGTTATCATTGTGCGCCTTATGTCCTCTTTGTGTGATCATCGTGGTTGCGTCTTGTTAGTCATCGTGTGGTGATGTAGAGTCAAGTGTGTCTGTTTCCTCTTTACACGCGCACACACACCTTAAACAAAAAAAAATTGCACCTGTTACAGAGTGGTTGTCGTAACCACTCACATAACTAGACCAAAGATCAACACACTGATGTTTTCACATGGTAAAACCGCTACGGGGAACATCCACAGCCCCAGCCAACGCGACCACTTTGAGCAGTTTATTAATGCAAAGAAAAAGATTACAGAGAGATTTTACAAGAGAGTTTCTCACAATCGATCATTGGAAAATGACCCTCCATGCTCTTTAAATAGAGATCATGGACCAATTGGGTGTTAAGCCACAGATCAATGGCCGTTAATATCGAGGAGAGTATGAACCGTCGGATCACTCTATGTCGGGAACATATCATGACCGTCGGATTTCCTAACTACAAATGCATACTAAAGAAACACACTTTTACCTAATGACATATTATACCAAGTAGATCTTAAATAACTCCTAAGTGTCTAAATATCCTAACAAGGAGTTGAAATGAGTTGTGACACTGATATTGTAGCATGGAGTTGCAACACTTAATCTTGTAGCATGATCTGAGAATTTCTGAGACCTTGATCCAGTGATCTAACGATTGCAATGAGATCTCTGATGATTTTTCTCACACCTTGTTGGAGGAAATTCTCATAAAGGATCTTATATTCCTTGAGACATGATTTTTTGTCCTTGCTTTCATTCACTTGAGAATGGATGACAATGATCTATAACTTCTATAACAAGATTCTTCAAAAACTAAGAAATGAAGGATCTATGAAGCATCCTCCTTGCTGATATTTTTATACCAAATCCTTGACAACTGTTTTATTCTATTGAAGCAACATATTTGATCATTTCTTGTTGTATTTAGAGCACAATAAGTTCTTTTTGAGGTTCCACTGAAAAGGTCTTCCAATGATATCTTCATGGAGGGAACAAGCCCTTCACTTTTGTTCAATTGCTTCTTTTATAAATGGATGCCAATAACATAATTCAACATAACCTTTTATTAGGATACTGATATGAATACATGAACCCTAATCAAGTTAATCAATCTCTCGGGAACCAAATTGATCCTCTTTCCATCAATGCCAATATCATAACACCATGTCCAACATTGAACATATTGTCCCTCTTTGACATCAATGCCAATATCATAACACCATGTCCAACATTGAACATATTGTCCCTCTTTGATATCAATGCCAACACCATAACATTAGGTACAACATTCTCAATGCTTGAAAGAGACTTTGGGAGGCTAAAGTACTATTCATGATCTGAAAATCCTTAGATGTCAATTATTTCTTAAATACACATAAGAATCCGATGAGATTCAAAAAATTAAGATCATATTTGACTATTTTCAAATAACATGTGAATGTATTACTTATCCATAAACTTCAATAACATTGATGAATAAATTGCAGAAACAAAATGTTGAAATTCTTGGGCTACATCTCCGAGTGCCTTTTCAATCCGTGAGACCTCTCTTTAATGCTCAAATGCCAAAATTACAATGAATGGATTTACAAATACCAAGTTTTTGAAGACACCCTTCAAGTATACTTATCAATCCTAGAAACATAGGTCAACATTGACTTCCTCACGAAATTCTGAGAAAAAAAAGTATAAACTTGACTATGTTCTGAACAGGTTCTTAAGGACCCCCTTTTTCACACATAACGAGAGACTATGGGTCTCATACATGAAAAATGACTAATACTTTCATACACATTGATTTCACATAGAACCGACATCACCATTAGATTTCCCTCGAAATTCTGAGAAAAATGAGTATAAACAATCTATACTTCACTCAAAGAAATCAATAGAATGAAAAACGAGGCAAACCACAACTATGAGTGACTCTTGCACACAAAACGATAAAAATATGAACTTGGAACAAAAATTTATGAAAAAAACGCTCTTGGTACTCATTCCAATGTCGCACATAATCTTGGTGCTAGGTTTATATAGGCCAAAAAAATGGATCTAAATCCATTGGCATTGTTACAACAGAAATTAATTATAGAACAAAACTAATTAAATGTCATAAATTTACATGGTTAAAGTGGTTGACACATTGTTTAAAGATTTTGGAATATAACCCGAAGGTTCTGGGTTCAAACCACCATAACAATAATTCATTTGGTTTTTTGTTATAACTATATAGTATTACATAAATTCATTGGTTATGCATATATATATATATATAACAAAACCAACGAATTGACCACCATTGAAATTTGATCCTTGAACCATCATTAGCCAATCCAACCCTGCTATGTGGAAACCTGTGATTGGTCCATGGCATACCATTGCACAGAGTATGCCATGTCACTTTCCATTTGTATTGTATGGTCATGCAACTTGGTGCATGATGGTACTACAACATAACTTCCTAGTCATTGCCACATCAACGTATGGATGTTGACTATATCATCCACTTGTCACCTACCACGTCATCGTATGGATGACACATGACACTCTTTTGTTGGTCCACATGTGTGCACAAATGCCAAAAATGAGTGACACATGGCACTCTGTCATGCTACCACATCACCATGCTAACGTCAACATGATGTCACTCTATTATTTGTATGACCTGTATGGACATGCCATGTGGCATCCTGTGGGCCTGCCACATGGCACCCCCATTTTGCTTGTTTTTTCCAAACTTCAAACAACCATAAATTTCTCATACAAACTCTGTTTGTGTAACATCTCGCTCTTTTTCACTTAGCGAACTTATTCTTTGAGGACACTTGCTAGCAAGTGATCCAGATTATTATACTATTAAACATTTGATTTTTATTATGAGGCGTTATGGGTTGATGACATGTTGTTTTACTGCATTGACATAGACAGGTGTTATTGACTCAGTTTTACTGAGTGTGTAGGATTTTGGACCTCGTGGATGCAGAGGTATCGATGGAACCCCTTGGACTCCGGATCGAGTCGAAGAGTGAACCATTGGGGTTTGATTGTTTTATATGATATTAGTACATCTGATTAGATGATATGATTATGGATATATTGCTGACATGATTCAATTATGATGCAGGTTGACGATAGCTTGTTGTCCAGAATCACATGTGGAGTAGAGGGGTCATGCATGACTACCAGAGATGTTGAGGGAGAGGTGTGGATAGCAGCCCTGCCACAGCCTACTAGCACTCTTGTCGTGGCTCAAACTTTAGGTTAACGTTTACCTAGTTCGAGAGGACCCACAATTCCGTGAGGGCAGACTGCAACAGTCACTCATGATGATTCTAAGGGGCGCGCAATAAGGCGAGGGCCTTATTCCTTAGAGGCCCTTAGTCTCCCACAAGTTCACATGGTGGAGTATTGACTCCAGGGGTTTTTTATGTCTACCAAGTCAGTCAAGAGGCGAGTGGCACCCTTGGAGCACGTGGTGTGTCCTGAAGGACACGTCGTGCAAGAAAAATGGAAAGAGGCGAGTGGCACCCTTGGAGCACGTAGTGCGTCCTGAAGGGCACATTGCGTAATGGAAACATATGAGGTGAGTGGAACCCTTGGAGAACCTGGTGCATCCTGAAGGGCATGTCGTGTTGTTAATGATAAATGAATGAACCTAGATGGCCTTAGGACGAATAACGTGATAATAAATTTTTAAAACAATTTCCCTAATAAAATGTCACCCAACACGAAAATTAAAGTCTAGGTCTAAATTATACTGGTGGCATAATTTTTCTATCCTTTTAAAATATATATACATACAGATATATATATATATATATATATATATATATATATATATATA
>ML782228.1:47358-63127 GCA_009831015.1 Picea engelmannii | reverse complement strand
CACTATGATTCCACTATAGGGGAAGATGAAAGGGGACCTATGGGAAAATAAATCCTCTATCTCCAAGGTCATTCTTAGAACTCATATTGTTCTACAATGTGCCTTAAATGAAGCCATATACCTTCTTTGACTTATCAACCAATACTTGAATCTATGTAAGAGGTTGGTGGGGAAAGTCTTTTCACATAATAATGGGAGCATGGGTTGAGTACAATCTTCATGCCATGTGAAGTGTAAGAGTCCTACATTCCACTAGTTATAGGTAATGTGATCTAGGTGGATATTGGTGGCCACCCACCTTTTCCAGCTGGCTCAAAACAACTTTCTAGCAATTTTGATAATTTACTATTTTTAGCAGTTTTTCAGGTCTTGAACTTTCAGAGCCATTTTGAGGCACTAAATGATGTTTTTTGGGGTATGTTGCGGTTGCAAAATTTGATTATGAAATTTTGTGCAACTTTTGTATTCTTCAGATAGATCTTTCCAATGGTCTATCATACGCCTAAAACGAAGATCGTATGCAAAAGTTACAACCCTGGGAAGTTGATGTACTGACTTACCCAAACGGGGCCCACATGACTTTTGGCGCTTCATCTCCTAGTGTTAGGTTTTTGGATGTTTACGGTTTTTGAAACTTCTGTTTATTGTAAAAATGCCTTGAGAGCCTCATTGTAATCATCTTCTTTCGAATGAGTGCATCCATCACATCTCTTCTGAGAGATAAGTCACCACCATTCTAGTAAGCTTGTTTTCTGCTGCATTTTACCGTTTCAGCTTATTTCCTTATTGAATAGAAAACCAGTTTTACTGTATCTCTCTTATTTTGTGTTAAGCATATGGTAATAATCTGTATTCATTTCATTCTTCTCATAAAATCCAGATCAGTGGTATCAGAGCGTTCTGCTCCTTGTCATCTTAATGCATGTCCCCAACGAGGTCGGAGTACAAATATTTGGGTCTCGAGATTGTTTCTCTCGAGGACAAAAGATATCGCACACCCAAGTGACCTCTCATGGAAGGAGAAAATAAATATGATGGGATAGGAGATCCTTTCAAACTATTGATTGAGGAACCCCTCATGCAACCGAGGAATGAGATGATGGATAATTTCGTGCAAATCCTTCGGCGAATACCAACAGGCAACGCATCTTCTTCGAGCGGAGGCACCACCCCCTTCAAGGTACAAATAAACTTCGATATTCCTATATTTGAAGGTCAGATAGATGCAGATGTTGGAGACAAGTGGTTGAATCTACTAGAAGGGTATTTCTCTATCCACAAATTTTTGAATAGAGAAAAGATTACTTTTGCACTCCTCAAAGCCATTCCCCATGTCAAAGATTAGTGGGAAACTTTTTGTGAGCAAAAGGAAACATAGGAACCCTCATTATTTACAGTCACGACCACCTGAGAATTTTTCAAGGATGCTATTAAGGAACAATAATACCATGTCATAAGTTATGACGACTTGTATACCAAATGGACCACACTGGGGAAAGAAAGAGACCAAGCAGTGCCAGATTTCACAAATATCTTCCATACCTTGCGCACCAAGATGGGTATCAAATATTCAGAGAGACATCTGGTGCTCAAGTATTTTCGTTCTCTACATAGATACATCCAAACTGAAATGAAATTTCAGGACATCTCATCCTTGGGCACGACCTACCTATATGCCGTCAAAATCGAGCAGAAGCTCAAACAAAAGACGTGACAATATGGGCTGGGGAACCCCTCACAACAAAAGACAGGAAAGGGCATCCCCAACCCAAAAAATAAAGGACAGAGCAAAGATGGATAGTATCAGGAAAAATAGTCCAACCCACAAGAAAATAAGGACACTGGAAAGACAAAGAAAGATACCGGGAAGTGGTGCGACTTTCATAAGATCCCTTGGCATAACACTGTTGACTGCTGCTAAAAGCAGACGTTGGTGGCTGAAGTGAAAGCCTATGAATCAGATGCGGGTTCTGACTCTGAGTCAGAACCAGAAAGGGGAAGATGGATCATTGACATGGAACCCAGTGCCACCGTTTCTACCACCAAGCTCCAGCATGGTGAACTAGACGAGCCAGAATAAGGAGAGTGCCTCTTCCATTCACAGGTGGGTAAAAGGAACCCCACTACACTTCATCATTGATAGTGGTAGCCAGAGGAACCTCATCTTAGCAGAGGTTGTCAAGCAATTGGCCTTGCCAACAACACCGCACCCACAACCCTACACCATTGGATGGCTCCTCCAAGGAAGTGATCTCCGCATCAGCCAACAGTGTCGACTGTCATACGGCATCAAGACCTTATAAGATAAGTTATTGTGTGATGTTGCTCCTCTCGAAGTTTGTGATGTTCTTTTGGGACAACCTTATTTATGGAAACGTCATGCTGTATATGAGTCTAGGCCTCGTAGTGTTATTATTACTTTGAACAGGATACCTGAGGTTGTCCCACCTAGTGCTATTTCCTTGATCTATGCTAAGCAATTCAGGAATGTCATCTCTCAGATGAGGAAGTTTGTATTCTTCATGATTCTCTCTCAGAATGAGAGAAAAATCACAGCCACATCCAAGGTCTCTGTGGCCGACCTCTCCACACAGTAGAAGCAAGTAGATAAGGTCATGGAAGAATACTTAGATATATTCTCCTCACCTACCGGGGTACCTCTACACTTCCAGGTCAAGGACCACATCGATCTAACCCCCAACGCACCACTTCCCAATGGGCCAGTCTATCGCCTCTCTTTGTTAGAGAATTAGGAGATCAAGTGATAGATCCAAGAATTGCTCCACAAGGGGCACATCCATCCTAGCTCATCACCTTGCGGGAGCCCAATCATTCTGGTACAGAAGAAAGATGGAACCTAGCAACTTTGCATTGATTATCGGGCTCTGAATAAAATCACAGTCAGAAACCGGTACCCAATTCCCCGAATCGACGACCTCCTTGATCAACTCATGGGGGCCAAATACTTTAGTAAGATTGATCTGAAGTCTAGATACCACTATGTCCCAATAGAACAAACAGATGTATGGAAGATCGCCTTCAAGTCAAAGGAAGGCATTTTTCAATGGTTGGTGATGCCCTTTGGTCTGACAAACAATCCAACCACTTTCGTGAGCATGACAGACGATATCCTGTGACCATTCACCAATACATTTGTAGTGGTGTTTCTTGATGACATGCTCATTTACAACAAGACTTGGGCCGAACACTTGCAGCATATTCAGCAGGTTTTGCACACCCTGCGGTGGCACAAGTTATACGCCAACTTGGAAAAATGCTCCTTCGGCATGAACAGGGTCCATTACCTAGGCTACATCATTGATCAACATGGTGTACATGTGGATCCAACCAAGATCCAAGTCATTCGTGACTAGCCAACTCCAACCACACTCACTGAGCTTTGGAGCTTCTTGGACCTTGCCAATTTCTACCACAGGTTAGTGTTGGGATTCTCCCATATTGCATGGGTAGTCAGCCAAATAACCAGGGGTGGTGGTAAGGAGAAATTTGCGTGGGGTCAGCCCCAACAACAAGTGTTCAATGATTTGAAGCAACGCTTGTGCTCAACCCCAGTACTTTCACTACCAGAACTGCAGCATCCCTTTGAGATTGAGAATGATGCTTCAGACTATGTTGTGGGTGTCGTTCTCATGCAACATGACCACCCCATGGCCTATCATAGTGTGACACTATCATATGTTGTCCGTAAGTACCCTACTTATGAAAAAGAAATGTACTCCATTGTGAAAGCCTGCCGCCAGTGAAGACATTACATTCTTGGGAGGGAGACAGTCATCCACACTGATCATAAGCCACTACAGTTCATGCAGACACAAGGAAAATTGCAGAATGACCGCCATCAAAAGTGGTCCACATACTTGCATCAATTCCACCTCAACATCAAGTATAAAATAGGAAGCACCAACCGCGTCGCTAATTGCCTCAGCAGACCACCAGTCGCAAAACTCACCACAGTACTAGACTCCTGTGGCCATGATACCTCTGGATGGCCCAACTATATGAGACAGACTCAGAATTCACCTCCACCTACTAAATGTTGGTTGCAAAGGTAGTTGTCGATAATTTCCATCTTCAGGATGGGTTGTTGTGTCGTCTGGGCCATATATGTATTCCCTCAAGTGAGTGAGTGGAGCTGATCTAGGAATCCCATTACAGCTAGGTGGCAAGACACTTCGACGTCAAAAAGACAGTGGCGATGCTACAAAAACATTTCTATTGGATGAAACTTTGACAGGAGGTCAACAAGTATATCAGGTATTGCGCTGCCTGCGCTATTGCCAAACCAACCACTAAGAAACATGGCCTATACACCCCTCTTCCTACTCCTTACAGACCATGGGAATCCATCTCAATGGACTACATGTCGGGCCTCCCATCCACCAAGCGGGGAAATGACTGTGTTTTTGTGGTTGTCGATCACTTTTATAAGATGGCGATTCTAGTTGCTTGCAAGAAGAGGATCACGGCAGAAGCCACTACCAAGCTCTTATTTGAACGAGTCTGGGTACATTTTGGAATCCCACAAACCATTGTCTCATATCGGGACAGTTGATTTCTCAGCACATTCTGGTCGAGCCTCTAGTCACTGCTAGACACCAAGCTCACCAAATCCACAGCCTTCCACCCCTAGACAGATGGCCAAACTGAGGTCGTAAATCGAATGATCGTGCATATCCTATGCATGTATAATTATAAGCACCCTCGCACATGGAATGAGAGTCTTCCCTATGTCCAACATAGCTACAACCGAGCCCTACATAGCTCAACTGACCACAGCCCCTTTCAGGTGGGGCTGGGATTCCAACCATTCGGTCCCATAGATGTTGAAATTCCCCTTGCGGTCACCTCAACTGATTCCTCTCCTGCTCCAACTGAGGCTGAAAAAGCCACCCAATTCATTGAGAGGATCCAACACATCCGCCAACAGGTTCAGGATATCCTACATAAGTCCAATGACAAGTACAAGCAGCGCCATGGTCAATATCGGGTTCCACATAAGTTTCAAGTGGGCGACAAAGTTTGGTTGCACTTGCAGAAAGAACGCCTTACAAGACCCCATCAGAAGCTTTACACACTCTGTTATGGGTCGTACACCATCACCAAGGCTGTGGGGGATAATGATTTTGCGCTCAACATTCCTCCTTTCCTTGGCATGCACCCAACATTCAACGTGGACCTCCTTCGGCCTTATTTCCCACCATTATTGGGCACCTCAGACGTAGCAGAACAGATGAAACCAATAGAGCTCAACGCCAAGTGCATACAACAGGAATCCAATGATCATATTGTGGAAACACAGATCAAGGGCACTTGACAAAAAAGGATCCAACTTTATCGAGTTGTCAAAGCAAGGCAACTCTTGCACCAAGGCAAGTGGCTCACCCGGGGCCAAATTTAGCAGAAATTTCCTCAGGGGAACTCAATGCAATGGATAGCATTACTTCCTAAGGATGGAAGATTGATCCAGGTGGATATCGATGGCCACCCACCTTTTCCATCTAGCTCAAAACAACTTTCTAGCAATTTTGATAATTTACTATTTTTAGCATTTTTTCGAGTCTTGAACTTCCAGAGCCGTTTTGAGGCCCTAAACGATGTTTTTGGGGGAGAGATCATAGATATATTACAAGCGAGATTAGTGTTTTTCATTCGCAAGTTCTCGAAGGTGAGCGAAGAGGATACACACTGCTCTTTTTAAACTCAGACCTCAGACTCTCTCTATCCCGATGTCCCTAATGAGCCCTGAATGGTCTTATTTATACTAAAACTACTAGGTTGTCAGTTGACTGAAACTAGCAACTGCCTGTCATAAAGAAAGATTCCTTTCAAGTGGATGGGGAAACTAGTGGACTCCAGTTGTTATCTTGTCCCTCTGAGGCTCAGCCATATGGGGACCCATACCAACTTTATGGAAAGACTCGACATAAAGTAAAAATAGTGACACAAAGTGGAGTTCAGCTGGAACCCACGGAACAGACGGTACACTACTGTCGGTCCATTAGACATGAATATAATCTAATTATTACAATATTAGATGGTCCATCATGATTCCATGCTATTGATTATGTTATGTTCGGTGATAGAATCAAATGAGTCACCACTATCATTACTGTCGTAATTGAAATGAATACTTGGTGGTGAACCAAAGTAATCTGAGAAAGGTGGTAAGCCATTGAAACACTTGTAGAATGGTGAACCTTGCATATAAGGAATTAAGTCTTCTTGTGGAACACAAAGATCTCCATAGTAATCACTAAATACTTTATATCTCTCGGGAGCTGGTGGTTCAGAATGGTCATAAAGTAGTTCGCTGCCTTGGAAAGATAGGTTGAAGACGAACCAGGCATTATAATGAACAACTTCCTCTACTTCTGATCATAACCAATATTTCAAAGCATATTTACTTCTTCCAAAAAATAAGACGTCTCGTGGACAATATTTCCAGAGTAGGATTAATAACCAACCAGACCAACATATCTGATTTTCTTTGAAAGTTTCACAATCGAGCAAGATCCAACAGGAACCAACAAATATGGCTTGGATTATAATAGCACAATAATCCTAAAAAGTAATACAAGTATTATATAGATATATGTATCTCTATCCTTGCATAGGACCTCCTGTAATAGTTCCTCTAGACAATTTATGGCTTTTCACAAAGTAGCTATGATTAGGAATACAATGATTATTGGCTTGTATCCATTTTTCCAGGATATTCTTACAAAGAGGATTGGATTTTATACAATATTGTAGGCATTCAAAACAGTAGCAATATTTACATTTGTCATGAATCAGGACCCATTTGAATCCTGCTGGTGCATCTGGAGCTGTCAAGGAGGATGAAGCCATTTGTTGATTTCTCTTATAGTAGGGGTTGCTTCTCTAGTAAGAAGATCTGCAATGCAATTTTCTTTCCCTAGCTTATAATGAATATCAAAGTCAAAACCGTCAAGCCATAAAATCCATATTAAGATCCTATTATTGCCCTGTTCCAAGAGATGTTGATTAGTTAACATACCTTTCATATGTTTTAAATCAGTTCTTACAATAAAATGAACAGGCTATAAGAATAGTGTAAATTTCTCTATCCCATTTTTAACAGCAAGATTTTCTTTGTGAGATGAGGGATATTTAGAATCTGTGTCTAAGAAACATCCAGATGTGTATATGCAAACTTCTTCTAGCTTTGGGAAATTCTTTTGCAATAGAACTGTTTCCCATGTTTCATTTGATGCATCGGTTTCAAGTATCAATTGCAATGTAACATCTGGGAGGTGTAGTCTTGGCAAATCTTGGATTTTCTGCTTTATAATTTGCACAGCTGCAGTCATCTTTTCATTCCATGGTAAAGTCTTTTTTAATCTTTTCTGTAGAATCCTTACATCCTTAGATTGATTCTCGTAGAACTGAAGGATGTAATTGAGACAACCAAGAAATCTTTGTAGCTGTTTCTGCTCCAGAATTTCATCAGGGAACTCTGAGAGTTTCTTCAGAAAATGATCTTGAAGTTCAACAAATCCTCTTGATAGGATCAAACCCAGATATTCAATATTTGTCTTTGCCCAACATAGTTTTGATTTACTCAAAACTAGACCATGTTTGAACAGGAGATCACATACTTCTTTAAGATGTGAATGGTGTGACCTGGCATCTAAAGAACAAACAAGCAAATCATCAATGTATACAATAACAAAAGGTAATTGCTTAAATATATCATCCATCCTTTTTTGAAATTCTGATGGGGCATTTTTCAATCCGAATGGCATGAATCTCCACTGGTATTGTCCATGAGGCACAACAAATGTTGTTTTGTACCTATCTTGAGGAATAATACCAATTTTCCAAAATCCGCTCTTGAGATCGAACTTGCTGAATATATTTCATTTTCCAATCTTAGCAAACAATAGTTCTTTTGATGGAAGAGGAAATCTGATAGGGAGTAGAGCTTGGTTAAGAGCTCTGTAATTAATTAAAATTTTGGGTTTTCCTCTTTTCTTCTCACTATGTTTGTTGACATAAAATGTTGGACATGTCCAAGGGCTCCTACTAGGTTCTATCAACTTTCTTTGCAATAATTCTTTGATCTCATTCTGGCACTACTCTGCTTATGTTGGAGACATATGATTTGCAGAGGCTTTTTGTGGCTTCGTTGCATAGCCTTCTTTGTAGGGAAAACTTACAAAGTATCGCTCTCTGGTCCAAAAGACCTCAATATAATCAAAAGTACATTCTTTTTCTATTTTTTCTTTAATATCTTTGATTATCTCAAGACCATGTTTTTCAGCATTGTTGACAATCTTTTGTATTCGAACCAGTTTTTTTGCAGACTTCTCAACTTGTGAGAGAGGTTTAGTGTTACCAATCCTGGTGTCATAGGATGACTTACTTGGAATGGATATTGTTTTACCTAAAATAGTGAACTGTACAAAATTGCTACCTATAGTGAAAGGTAGGCATCTATTTACAAAATCTTGACCCAAAAGAATATATGCACCTGTGTCAAAGCAATAGAGATTTATTGGTACTTTGGCTCCTTGAACTATAATGGGAAAATCAGGGGCAAAAGACTATATTTTTATCTCAGTCTTGTTCACTGCTCTAAAAGTAATATTTATGGGCTGCCAATAGTACGAGGGAATTGCACCATACTTTGCACAAGAATTCATTGCTCCAGTGTCTAGCTGAGCATCAAGAGTATAGGTCATATATCCTAATACTTTAATGTCTATGGAGATGAACAGTCTATATTCGAATCCATTTATCTGTTTAAATGTACTGGCCTCAACAGATTGGTCAAGAGTGTCATTATCTGAATCAAACATTTCTCTTTCTCTTTGTGCATTCTTTGGTGTTCTGAGAAAGTTTAATTCTTCTTTTTCTAATTTCAAAGCTTTCCATATTTCTTTAATTAATGTTATTTTCCTTTGATTGATTCTTCTAGATATTGGATGGTCTTTTCTAGTGAATCATCTGTATATTCTTCAACTTCTTCTATTTCTTCCAGATGCTTTTTTGTTTGTTTGAAATCAAAGATTTTCCTATAGCTTGTATGTCTTGAGGCTATAGGATGAGATCTATAAAAAGTTGAATCTATAGGAGTATAATGTTATATATTCACCACACTTGGTTGCTGGTGTTTTGCAAGTTGAGAGTTGATGGAGGATAGTTGAGAATTCAACCTTTTAGAAAGCTGAAATTGACTGGGCGTTAGTTGAGACAGTTTAGCTTGGATTATCGACATGATTGCTTGACTATGGTCTCGCAATGTGTAAATGGATATAGCAGCCGACGTGATTTCTTGACTATGGTCTCCAACAATTGTTGTATGACAAAAGAATAGCCGTTGAAACCGAAGAAGGCATGGAGTGCTATAATTGTCATTTTCCCATAGTAAGTCATATCTTACCTCCTGTTACGTCTACTTGCCTGCAGTGGTAAAATATTGCTGAAAGTTGCAATAGTATAAGATGAGTTCACATATAGGCCAATCTAGTTATGATTTGTACTCTGATTTCAAATATAAGCCTAGTAAATGGTATAAACTTCTGTTAAGTTCTACATCTTCTGACCCAATGTATAATACTCTTGTTATCTCTCAATAATATGAACTAGATGTGAACTGACGTATGCCAGAAATAGAGCCTTGACAGTTTAGTTTGGATTACCGACGTGATTGCTTGACTATGATCTCGCAATGTGTAAATGGAGATAGTAGCCGACATGATTGCTTGACTATGGTCTCTAGCAATTGATGTATGACAAAAGAATAGTCGTTGAAGCCAAAGAAGGCGTGGAGTGCTATAATTTTCATTTTCCCATAGTAAGTCATATCTTACCGCCTGTTACGTTTACTTGCCTGCAATCGTAAAATATTGCTGAAAGTTATAGTAGTATAAGATGAGTTCACATATAGGCCAATATAGTTATAATTTGTCCTCTGATGTCAAATATAAGCCTAGTAGATGGTATAAACGTCTGTTAAGTTCTACATCTTCTAACCCAGTGTATAATACTCATGTTATCTCTCAAGAATATGAGCCAGATGTGAACTGGCATATGCCAGAAATAGAACCTTCAAAGATCTATGATCTCCTATGTTTTAGTTTTGTGCCTCAACTCTAATACGTTATTGTTCTAGTAATGTTCCTCTTTCTTTAGGACAAACTATGTATCAGATTCCTTTACTCCAACAATCAGATATTGATTGGGGATTGGAACATGGTTTTAAGTATGTTCATCTTGGCTTAATCTAGTTTGGTATTAACCCTTTAGCTTGTCCAGGGTTAAATACTTATGTTCTTAATTGTGTTATAGACTCATGACAAAATCAGTTCTATGATGCCCTGATTGGTGGTTTTCAAGCCCCTTTGGATAATGGCCCAGTTTGGTCTTTTGTTCTTCCTCATTTTCAAGTCTCTTTAATATATCCCTTCATATCTACTCTCCTTCAAGAATATATTCAGTTTTCTAGTTTTGATATGGCTAAACCTTCCAACATTACCCAACTCCATACTACAACATGTCTCAGATTTGTTACTACTACTATGCCAACCTTGAATCCCAAATTACTCCAATGCGCCTCTACCGAAAGCATGGTGGTTGGTCCAGGTAACGTAACTCCACTCACACTTGGTTTTTCCAAGCTTTCAATACCTGAATAATGGAAATTCGATTATCAGCCAATACAATCAAAGTATCAACCTTTTGAAGCACAACAACTTATAGTCCTGAAAAATATATCCAGAAATCAAGTTTTGAGAATAGGAAGATCTCAAAGAATTTGTATGCCTGACTTAGAAAGACAAATGTCCTTCCTATATATAAACCGGTTTCTAGTAAATCTGAACTAGATAATCATCTGCAATATCATCAGAAAGGTTCAAAGAAGTGTAAATTTTGTAAAGCTTATATTCCTACCCAATCTCCTTCTATAAAACCTTCTTCATCTACAAATTCTCCATGTACATCAAAGTCCTTTAGAACATTCCAGTCAAACACTGAACATGTAGGACAGCATTCGAATTGTTCAGAATGCATGGATATCTTAGCCCCTCGAATCAATATGATGAACTACACCTTGCCAAGGGCTAATAAAGAAAAAACTGCTACACATTCCCAAAGAAGTTTAGGACCAGGGAATTTCACTCCCTCTTTCAAAAACAATACTTTAGTAGTAGATTTGGACTTTTTCCAATACAGGCAAACGGATGTAGAAAAATCTCCCGATACAGTCAGACTGCAAAATTATTCAAATTATCAGTCTATTTTCTTAGCCCAAAATCTTGATGATATTGCACAAGATGTCGTGAAAACAAAAAAACATGTCAATGGCATGCATTCAGAAATCGATGCCATTGAGCATAATCAAGACATCTTTAGAAATCAGCTTGGACAGATCTTAGAAAAAATTGAGATTATTCAGAAAACAGTCCAAGAATTAAAAGATTCTTTTGAAAAGGAGAAAAGACCAAATTCTCCAATAAGTTTTGTTGAGATTGAATATCAAACCTCATTCAAATGGTTTGGTTCCTCTTCTGATCAATCCAATAAGCTGACATTAAAATAGTTGGCTAAGGGGCTAACAAATCCCAATCTTGCTAAAATTGTAGAGGTAGTTTTACTAGCCATAGAAAAAATCAATCTAGTAAAATCTCAGGCCTCCAAATTACAAGAGGATATAAAATATTAGAACAGTATCTCATCTTCTCCAGTACCTTTCATTAAAGGAATTGATGAGGCTGAAATTTCAAATGCACCTAGATCTTCAGATGATGATGTAGGAGGAAATCCCTTCCAAACTGCATGGGAAAAGCGGTGCAATGCCAAATATGGCTCAAGCAAAAAAGTTCCATTCGACCCAGCTAATTCCCATGAACATGATAGTTTTAGTAGAGAAAATATAGACCCAACTCCTATGACTAATATCAACTGTAGATACAGAAATGAAATGATGATAATATTTCATAAATGGCAAGCTTGGGCAAAAACACAAAAGATGATTTTCAGAAATCGTGCTGCATGGAACGAATTAGCTTTAAGGTTAACTTGGGGTTTCACAAGAAACCTGGGACTCTGGTGGGATAGATTCAATGAATTAGATAAGCTCAGGATAATGAATCATGATCATCCTATTGATGAGCTTATCAAAGTTGTTGTACATGAATGTAAAGAACCTCCTCGTTACGACAACAACTCTTTTAACAAGTGCATTTTTTTTTTAAATTGTGTGCACGCATGTAGAAGGGAAACAGACACACTTGACTCTATGTCGCCACCCGATGAATAACAAGACACAACCACGATGATCACAACAATAAGACATAAGGCGCACAACTGCAAGCATTAAACGACCCTAGACATAAGGAAGAATCCATAACAGTCGATTTTACTATTTCTGCACCGAAAACCAGGGCGTTTAATCTTAGTCCTCTTCTCCAGAGAGAGAGAAGGTCAGATAGGCTCATGACCAACTTCTCAGGAAGAAACTAGTAACCCGATGAATAACAAGATGCCAGCAAGATGAACACTGCAAGACGACATACGCCGTACCACAGTATCAACATGCGTTTAGCGACGATCCATGACAATAAGTAAGAATGACTACCCGCCCGTCTTACCCTGCAATGGTTAGGACCTCCAAGACACATAATCAATGCTCAAGCCGAGGTTCCCATCGATTTTAACCATTTAAGGTCTCAGGGCTGGTGACTGTTCTGAGGAACATGGAGGTGTCTACATCCCGCCCGACACAAGCAGACCAAGCAATGAAATGATTACAACCAAGTACAATAAGGGTTAAAGAACGACAATCCTCGTAGGAAAGCATAAGCCAAATACAACCTCATCAACTACACAACCGGAAATCCTGGCTAAGGGTCAATATATAAGATCTAAATGGACGCTAAGTACCGATCACTGAACTGGTCTAAGTTTATTGTAATCTTACATCCTAATGGCAAGTCATAAATCAATTTGCCGATTACAACTTATGATAGTGTTGAAATCGTTTAAAAACTCAAATAAGTCAACAGGTAAACTTTAATTTAGCATTAAGTATCGATCTACCTTAAGGGTTTAACAAATTAAAAAGAAGATACCAAGTCATAATAACTAAAAAAACCCATCTTTATAACTGCATAAAAAGAATAAACCCCTTCTTAAAAATGAATGACTACATTCTTTTTTTATAAATAAATGAAAGAATTAAACCCTTCTTAAAAGAATGCCTCTTTTCATTAAATAAGAATAAAACCCTTCTTAACTGCTTAATAAAAGAATACCTCTTTTCATTAAAGAAATAAAAGAAAGAAAAACCCTTCTTAAAAGATTAAATAAAAGAATACCTCTTTTCATTAGATAAGAATAAAACCCTTCTTAAATTCTTAAATAAAAGAGTACCTCTTTTCATTAAATAAGAATAAAACCCTTCTTATATGCTTAATAAAAGAATACCTCTTTTCATTAAATAAATAAATAACAGAAAAACCCTTCTTAAATGATTTAAAGGAAGGAATAAATCTTTTCTTTGCATAAAATAAAAATACATAACAATTCCTTCCTTAATCAGTGCATATACTATTGTACCAAGTTCTAACAAATTTAAATTTTTCTTTAATAATTAAATCCTTCTTTAAACAACTAAAAACTCACTGATTAGGAAAACATCAATTTTCAGCTGAGGTGCTACTTATAAAAACGTTCATTTCCTCTCTCAATGAATAATAAAATAAAAATATTCCTTTTGCAACATTCCTCCTTAAAGTTAGTGATGATATGGTAATCAGTAAATGATTAAGGTTCATTAATAGGTGAGCACAGGATTGGGAAATTGAAGACTGCTAACAAATATGAGGAAAGTCAGTTCGCCAGGAAAAATCGGAGGGAGCGTCCACCCTGCCCAAGGAAGTTTTCCCTATTTTTTTTTTCACGCCTTAGATCATAAATACGACAGAATAGGATATTCAACTGGGCAATTAAACCTCTGCTCAGAACCAACTTGGAAAAGATAGGTTCATGAATCAGGGATGGATCTGCAATCGTAACAAAATGGGCAAAGGGTCGACACACTGAGTTGATCATCAACGAGTGAAGGCAAGGGGAGGACGTTTCCAGGTGGAAGAAAAAGGGTTGTGGTGTAACGCTAGCCCTTCCGCTGACGCCTCTGCCATCCATTAAGACGTGCCATCAGTTTAGAGGGATATCAGATGACCACCATTAAGCCGCTGACCCAAAGGGGAACCGTCTCAGGAGTTTAATCCGCTGATTCCTCTACGTGCAGGGAACCCTTTCGGCCTCTTCAACAAGGGAAGGATAGTTGTGTTTACATTCAGTTCGATGCTTTTTGGAAGATAAAATCTGCACACCGGGTGCGTGGAAGGAAAAACCAGTCAGCCACGTTGAACCAGGAAACCCCAAGTTAATGCACGTCACCGCATGTGTAAACACCTAAATGACTATCAACAAGGAAACAATGCAGTCGACTTTTCATGGCTCCTATCGGCGGTTCATCCAGCCAGGGATACACAGTCATCTTTTAAGGGAGAATCGTGGTAATTTCAGGAATAGTGGTAAAATAAGGAGGAAGGAAGAAACACCGCCAGATACCCAATGCCTGAACCATGCGCATATTTAAAGCAGCTGCTCATCCCTGGACGCGACCTGGAAGAGAAGACCATGCAACGGTTACCTTAATTGGGTTGCAGAAAAAGGGGTAAAGGTGACGAGGTAAACGATCATCAGCAGTGAAGGTGTAACCTGACCCCCTAAACACGACCTTGGCAGGGAAAAAAAAACCATTCAGCCATGCATATGAGAAAATACAGAGACAAGGATTTCTCAGTTTAATTTACCAGTTAAAAGATGAAGACGCAAAGCTAGAAGAAAACGCCCAAGAGTTCACCCGGAGAAGTCTAAGAACTCCCGAGAAGGAGAATAAAGTGCAGTCCAGATGTTTAGTCACTGACAAGGAGTGGGCCTCGAGCTAACTAACTCATCTTACTATGAATTAATTCCAGAGGTTCAACAAATTACACTACCTAAATTTCGTTACACAATTTCTAAACATAACAACTCATTCAAAAAATTGCAAGGCATAACTTCTAACATAAAATTCCATTACGTAAAATGGCTTGGCAAATTTCTAATCATAAATTGCATTACCATCCATCGAACTTTTATGGCATTTTAGACATGTAAAATCAGTCAAAATTTCCTACATAAGACATCAGGAATCCTTTCGGCAAAAAAGGGATTTCTATCATAAAAAGCACACACGGTAGAAGAACGGATTTGTGGTGAAAACGGAGCCGAATACAGTCCAAAATAATCACACTAACAGATCTAATCATACCTCATATACATTCTATCAATCATCAAGGCGTACCATTACCTGTTCGCCTGCTCCGAGTGTTGTCCACGCGCTCCATGCCGCTCCCGCTCGTTGACCGTCGAGACGTCACCGGTACCTCCCAGCCAACGCTAGGGGTACTCTGCTTCCCCCTTTTCCCCTTGAGCCACAAAGGGGCCACACACAATCCATATGGTATACCTAGCTTCCCATCTTCCCTCCAAGGCTGAGCTACCACTCTAATCCCAGCTGAGAAAATCCCAACCCCTCACAGGCAATTAGTCCAGTCCAAATTCGGCAGCATAACGATACCTAACATCCCCCCGGCCCCTTTTCCCCTCATCCCCCTTTATTTTATAGAGTTTTGAGCCCCACATTTATTTTTAGGTTTTAATTAAAACC
>ML782228.1:34273-46619 GCA_009831015.1 Picea engelmannii | reverse complement strand
ATTGGAGCTATTTCATTTAGAATTAGGGTTAGGCTCTTTTAGAGTTAGAGTTGGGGCCTTTTTTTCCTTCAGGTTAAATGAAATTTTTATCTTAGAGAAGTTTTTTTTTTTTTTTTGACTTAGGTTTAGATTTTGAACTGGGCGACACTGGGTTAGGGAAGTTGTTTAAGGATTTCATAAGGCATTATTTTCTTAGGTATTTTTAGGTTTGTTTCCTTCATCCACATCAATGCGACGTGCCCTTCAGGACGCACCATGTGCTCCAAGGGTGTCACTCACCTCGTTCGTTTCCTTTGCGCGACGTGCCCTTCAGGATGCACCACATGCTCCAAGGGTGCCATTCACTTCTTGTGTTCTTTGTGCGACGTGCCCTCCAGGATGTACCACGTGCTCCAAGGGTGACACTCGCCAACTGGACTGATTGGTAGACATCTATAACCCCTGGATTCAACACTCCACCAGGTGAACTTGTGGGAGACTAAGGGCTCTAAGGAATAAGGCCCACGCCTTATTGAGCGCCCCTTAGAATCATCATGAGCGACTGTCGTAGTCTATCCTCACGGCATCGTGGATCCTCTCGAACTAGGTAATTGTTAACCTACAGTTCGACACACGACGGGAGTGCTAGTAGGCAGTGGCAGGGCTGTTGTCCACCCCTTTCCCTCAACCTCTCTGGAAATCGTGTGTGGCCCCTTTACTCCATATGTGAGTCTAGTCGGCAAGCTATCATCAGCCTACATCATCAACAATCATGTCAGAAATGTCAACATCATATCATCAAATCAAATGAAATATCATCAATAAATAAATCAACCCAATAGCACACTCCCCGACTCCATCTGGAGTCCAAGGGGGTTTCACCGATGCCTCTGCATCATCAATGTCCAAAACCCTGCACACTCAATAAAACAGAGTCAATAGCACCTGTCTACATCAAATAGTAAAACCTCATGTCGTCTATCATAACGCATCATCACAACTATAAATTTTTTAACATCAGAAAATTCCAGATCACTTGCGAGCAAGTGTCCTCAAATAATAAGTTTTCTCGGTGTGCCAGATTGGGATGTTACATACACCCCCTCTTGGTCTAAACTTCGTCCCAAAGTTTCTCAGTATATATGCCGAAATAAAAGTATCACAATATCATAAGTCTATCTATCAAACAAAAATGGAAACTGCTGACGCATATCATATGCGTCATCCCAAGTTGCTGAGTGCGGACTATAACTGTCCCACTGGACCTTGATCTGATCTACCATTCGACGTCGTAACTTTCGAATGCGATGATCTAAGATGCAGACTGGCTCAGCCATGAGTGCTCCCTCGTCCGATACCTACAATGAAATCATGTCAATCACGTGTGTAGGATCACTAATATAATGTCTCAGAACAGATACATGAAAAACATCGTGCATACGCCTCAAAGAATCAGGGAAGGATAGTTGATAGGCCACAGGCCCCTTTCTCTCCACAATCTCGAAAGGTCCCACGAACCTAGGAGAGATTTTATCTCCCTTTCCAAACTTGATTGAACCTTTATGCGGTTTAACCCGCAAAAAGACTCAATCGCCGACCTCGTAACTACGGTCGACTCGGTGCGCATCGACATAACTCTTCTATCGATCATGCGCTTCTTTTATCCTTTGTCTTATGGTTTTCATTTGATCTTCCATTTCTTGGATTGCTTCTGGTCCCACCAGGACCCTATCCTCAAGCTCATCCCAACTCAAGGGCATCCGGCACGGTCGCCCGTAAAGAAACTCAAAAGGTGCCATCTTAATGGTGCTATGGTAACTGTTGTTGTAAGCGAACTCTATTAGAGGCAAGAACGCCTCCCAACACTTTTGTTGGTCCATCACATACATGTGAACCTGTCTCTTCCAAGGTTTGGTGCGTTCGTTCGGTCCGTCCGTTAGTCTCTGGGTGATATGCAGTACTAAAATTGAGTTGGGTTCCCAAGGCCTCTTGAAAACTCGTCCAAAATCGTCCAGTAAACACTGATCCTCGATCGGATATAATCTTCTTAGGCATGCTATGCAGCCTCACAATCTCACTGATGAAAACTCTCGCTATGTCAGGTGCCTGATACGTCGTATGCACAGGAATAAAGTGAGCACTCTTCGTCAGAGTGTCTACTACTACAAAAATCGAGTCGTGTCTCCTTGCCGTCAGTGGCCATCCAACAATAAAATCCATTGAAATAACTTCCCATTTCGATTCCGGAATGGCATGTGGTTGAAGTAATCCTGCCAGGTGTCTATGTTCATCCTTCACCTGCTGACACTCTAGACATATAGCCACAAAGTTGACTATGTCGGCCTTCATTCCCTTCCAGAAGAATAAGGGTTTAAGGTCTTCCCTCACTTTCGTGACAACTGGGTGAGCCATGTAACTTCTCTATGAGCCTCGCTCAGGATCAACATCCTCAACTCGTTGTTTGGCGGTATGTAAATCCGACTTCTAACCCTCAATAACCCATTGCTACAAAATGAAAATCCATCGTATCGTGGTACCATCATTGTGTTTTGTCTGATAAAAACCTCGACCTCCTTGTACCATTCATCCTTACGCTGATAAGTGAGAATATTCTCTCGTAGATTCATCTAAAGAGGTAACACCGAAAAGATGCGTGGTCTCCGACTCAAAGCATCAACCACTTGGTTCACTGTTCCCTTTATGTAAGTAATCTCGAAGTCGTACTCGCTAAGAAATTCCGACCAACGCCGTTGTCGCGCGTTCAAGTCACTTTGCGTAAAAATGTATTGTATTCCACATTGATCAGTCTTTAATTCAAATTTTCGTCCAACAAGGTAGTGTCTCCAAACTTTCAAGGCATATACGATGGCTAATAACTCCAAATCGTGCGTCGCGTAGTTCTCCTCATGCTTTCTCAGCTTCCTCAAAATGTAAGCAATGACTCGTTCGTCTTGCATCAAGACTCTGCCTAAACCTTCCTTGGATGAGTTAGTGCATACCAAGAAGTCCACGTCCATGTCAGGAACCTTTAGTATCGACGTTGTCGTCAACAACTCCTTAAGCCTTCGGAATGCTTCCGCACATTTCTCGGTCCAAACAAACTTCTTCTTTTTCTTCCTCAATTCCGTGATCGTATTTGCTATCTTCGAAAATCCCTCGACAAACCGTCAATAGTATCCTGCTAAACCCATAAAACTATGCACTTCTGTGACAATCATCAGTGCAGGCCATTCCATAATAGCCTCAACCTTGGTTGGATCCACGACGATACCTTCGCCGTAAATGACATGACCTAAGTAGCGAATCCTCGATTGATAAAAAGAGAATTTGGACAACTTCCCATACAATTTGTGCTCTCGTAGACACTGTAGTACCAAGCGCAAGTGCTCGTCAAGCTCCTCCGTCGTCCGAGAGTATATCAAGATATCGTCAATGAATACTTGAACGAACTTGTCGAAGTACTCACGGAACACCTTGTTTGCACCCAATTCGTCACTAGGTGAGCAAATTACAAGTGCTTACATGCCCAGTTGGGCTCTGCTAGGCATGACAGCTGTAAGGTAAAAGGTTAGAGAAAGAAATGATAAAACAATAAACAAAAACAAATTAAAACTAATTAAAACTAAGAGCATATGGGAAAATGAAAAACAAATGTAAATGGACCAATATCACCAATGTATAAGCTGATCTGATTGATGAAATCCAAAGACACACAATGGAGAAAGAGGACTTCGGTCCCTTCCCTCTCCAATGGAAGGCTCTTGAATCCCTCAACTGATTGCTCTCCTTACAATGAAAGATGAAGAATGTGGGTGAAAGAACTCCAAGCTTGTCCACTCTAGTGAGAGGTGGAAAGCCTATGAAATGGTGTTGATTATGTCTATTGCCAAAGAATGAGTCTCTAGCAATCTCAAGAGCATAACAATACAAAGAATTCCTTGAGAAAATGGTGGTCATTCATGGCTTTATATAGCCAAGCATTGGGTTATTATGCAACCTCTTTTGAATTTGAAAAGGGGCTCTTTAGGGCACAATTAGGTCTTTGACCAGCCCACCATGAGGATTGAGCTCGGATTTGGTGTCAAATCGACTTGGGAGCTGATCCATTAGTGGTTGGGAGGCCGACCAATTTCAATAAATGCGCCATTTAGTAGGCGCGCGGGTTGTTCGCCCAACAGCCGCGCCTTTTGCACCCATGCGCGCTTTGTATGGTTCTGTTACGCGCATATGCACGTGCACCCAGATGAGGTAAAGCGCTTTCAAATTTTTGGTCATTTGTATAGTTTTTTGACCCTTTTGCAATGCTGAGGAATTAATCCTGTGCCGTGAATGACTCCAGTCCTGTTTTGATGATGCGAAGTTCTTGTCGCCCTGTGCGGACGAAATTTCAGTGATAACAGATGCCCCCTGAGGGATGAGGTTAGGAGCAAAACGTATAGCCGGAATTCATCAATGTTTCTTTTACTGAGAATGGTGTTGTAAGGGAGAGCAAGAGTGGGATCGTGTAGAGAAATCCGTTGGAGAAGAAAGGAACCTGTAGATCCTGACCTTCCACAAGGTGTGGAACAATATACAACTGTGTACAAACGAGGCGGGCATGCCCCATGCTCGGATGATGTAACTCTGAGAAAAGATGACGGAAATGTTGGTGTAGACAACTGCAGTTCCCTCGGGGGTGGAATGATAAAGGCAGAAGACAATTCTGCAAAGGAACATACTCTGAACCAGTGGTAATGGTCGCGGAGGTAAACAGCGACGGTGATGTGGGCATTGGTGGCCCTACCAAGTTCAGAGGTCTTCGGCAACTGATATTAACAACTGCAAGAGTCGCAAAGTAAGACCCACCGCAACATGAGAAAGTGTTGGCGTCGAATGTTATGGGGGTCAACGACATCAGGGAGCAATGGTGTTTCCCCCTGTGTCGTCCGAGATCTCTCATTAAAGGGGAAATGAGAATCAAGATAATGTCGCTCTGTTGGAAAAGTGTGCTGATGTCGACAAAAGAGGGATGCGACTCCCAGAAGCAAAGGGCTTCACGGAATCTACTGTGGTGAGGAAGTGGCAGAGGTACACGGACGAAGTCAAGAAGTGGGAAGACTCAAAACTGCCCTTGGCTGGAGAACGTATGAGACAAACAGTGGCCGCAACCTTTGTAACAAGGTCGAGTGTCAGGGGGATGCCAAGATCGAGGATAAGTTGTGCCAGAGGCGGGACAAGGTGAAAAAATTTAGAGGGTAGAGGTAGGTGACCTGTGGGGTTCTCTGAAGATATGGATGATGTCGGCGAGGGTAGATGAGAAGTAAGGCTCCAACCAAGGGTGACATGGGTTGCGTGTGGCCAAAAAAGACAGCAAGTCGCCAACGGTGATGACAACAAGGAAATGACTAAAAATAAAGGCGTTTGTACAATACATAATGAAATAACTTGGAAGATGTACAAATACAAAAACGGGTGCCCCAGTTGGAAATGAGTGCCTCAGGGGGGGCAAAAACTTCTTGGAAAACTGATGAAGGGTGGGGGCCCCATTGGCGAGTTTCTGTAGGAGGTAGGTGAAATTAAGATAGGTTCGCAGATGGGAAAACTGATGGTGGATGAAATGGTGGGTTCGTGATCCTGCGGAGGTGCAGGTGAAAATAACGTAACCATGAATCGATGATCTGGGAGTCTGTATGGGAAGCTAGCAAAAATGAGGAGAAGAAGTATGTGGTCGATCTGCAACATGATGAAAGACTACCGGGACTCCCATCCCTAAAGGGTGATGAAGAACAACATGAGTGTCAAAAGTGCCAACAGGTGCTATGAATGGGACAACTCATGTAGGTGAGAATGCTACCGGGTGACAGTACCCCCAAAAAAATGCAAATGGAGGTGTGAGTATTGCAGAGCCGGAAATGGGTATCCTAAAGGCCAAAATCAGGGGGTGTGACGGGGAATGTAAATGCAATACAGTGGGAGAGACTACATGCCAGTGCTGAGTATATACCTGAAGGAATGCTGTAAAGAGATGATGATCAAGTACCTGCACACAGAACAACTAAATACCCAAAGTGAACAATATCTGAAGATAATAACAAATATGAACATGTATTAGATAAATGTGACAATGCGCGTGTGTCCTGGCCATAATAGGAAAAAAAGGTGCCCCTGGGGATTAGGATGAAAAATGGCCCGGGGACAGTCACGATGTAGGTGGTGGGACACTGATCCTGTGGCTGAAGACGGTTCGAAAAATGGACGCTGTGGGCTCCCGGAATGGTGAGTGGAAGTTTGGAAAAAGGCCTATATATAGCTGTAGGGCCATCATTGCCACCTCATTTGTACCTGCTACTTCAGCGAGTTTCCGAGCAGATTCAGAGGAGATTACGTGATTCCGAGAGCACGAGGTATCCGATTCACGGCGTGTGAGTTGCAGGTTAGTGTTCTGAACATCCTGCATAGTTATAGGTTTCCAATTTTTGGGTAGGGTAGGTAAGGGGGTCGTACCTACCCTACCCAAAAATATGGGGGGATATGGCGACAGATGCCACAGGTGATGCTGCAGTTCCCCTATGCTGGGGTAGACTTCCGGGGGGACCCGGAGATGGTATTGCCTCTTGGGGAGGTGTTTGATCAGAGAGGTATTTTATGTATTTAGATGTTTTTGATTTACGCTATGATTTTGATATACCAGTGCATATGATTGATGTATAGACACTGATATCATTTGTTGTTGCTTGTTTGGTGCATGTGCAGATTTGGCACCTCGCGGGCGTGAGGTGGAGTTATATAGACCGTCGATGCAGTGAGAGGGGCGACCTCCATGTGGAGAGAGGCGGCCACGGGATGAGGCTGCAGGGGCACCAGTAGAGCCCGGGAGACCAGCGAGGAGGCGCCATTTTGATGACCCTGGTGCGAGGCCATCACATGCTCCTCCGGCCGCGGCCGGAGGTAGTGATGAGGATATCCGCCGTCATTTTGAGACGGTGTTTCGAGACGTGCCTGAGGGCATGTGGAGCCATATCTAGGATGAGGAGTTCCTAGAGCAGTGCATCGGGTTACCGCCATCATGGCGGTCGATCATGCGGTGAGCAGCTGTGCTCGTCGCCATGACTAGAGGACGCCTGCCACCTGGGCAGGGGGGTCCAACAGGTGCTCCACCACCACCGCCTGGGGTGGGTGGGGGTGGGACACCACCTCCTCCTGAGGGAGGGGCAACTGGGGGTGAGTTAGAGGCACCCTGATTGCATCATGTATTTTGTATATAGTTTTGATAGGCTGGTGAGCCGATTTTTGTACCATGATGTGGCACTGGCCTGCGGGCCGATGGATATTTTTGTGTATGTAAACATTTGGATGGCCTGAGAGGCCCACGTATATATATATATATGAGTATACATGTTGTGTGAGATCCAACTGTGGTTTACATGTGCGTTTGTGTGTTGATGTTGATGATGTTGATGCTATCTATATGCTGTGACAGGATGGATGGGATGCTTATGTATGTGTAGTTTGATGGGATATATGCCAATCTAGCACCATGTTAGCGATTTCATCTGTTGTTTGATTCAATTCTCTTGGAATATGTGTAAATGTAATGGAATCAAAATTTCGAGATAATAATCTAATGTGCAGGTATTTGCGAAAGAGGCACGGATCGCGTACACTGTACACATTGTTAAGTTGGAGAACGACTAGTTGAGAGTCGTGGAGAACGCTAAGGTGATGAATATGGTGATGCTGGGCATCGATCAAGAGGCCAATGACAACAGTGTATTCGGCTTGGTTATTGGTTGCTGGTCCTAAACAGATGCCGCTGGAATGTAGCATTTCATGTGAAGGGGTGTAGATAGCCCAAGCAGCCGAAGCGAGATTTTGTGTCCAACGGCTGGCGCCGTCGGCGTACCCAATGTGGTAAGCTGGTGGATGAGTCATCTGTCAATAGCACAAAGGATATTTTAGATGGGGAAAAAGATTAAAAACGCTATAAAAGAAAAATAACCTAAAGTAGCCTGACTACGTTTTAAGCATAAAATTTCTTGAGGTATAACCCATTGACGGGTTCTTTGAGCGTGAGGCCTTCGTAGGAGGCCAGAATGTATGCACCTTTGGTGAGGCAATGTTGGATGATGTAAGGGCCATGCCAGAGTGATTCAAATTTGCTGTGGCAAAAGGTATCATGAGCGATATCGTAGGCGAGGACGAGGTCGCCTTCACAGAATGAGCGAAGGTTGACATGGCGATCAAAGGTAGCTTTGGATCATTTTTTAGCTGCCTCGTTGTTCTGTAATGAGGATTGACGATCCTCATCCAGAGACTCCAAGTTCAGCAAGCGCTGCTCCATTGGAGCAGTGTCAGGTAAAAGCTCAATTGCGGTGCGAAGGGTGGGTATTTCGCACTCGATGGGAAGAGTTGCCTCAATCCCATGGACTAAGTGAAAGGGCATGAAACCGGTGGCGGTCTTCACTGCCGTTTGATAAGCCCATAGCGCGTAAAATAACATATGATGCCAATTGGTTTTATGTTTGTTGACCGTGCGCTGTAACATGGTCTTGAGGACTTTGTTCACTGCCTCGACCTGTCCGCTCGACTGAGGGTAGTATGGTGAGGTAAACTCATGAGAGAAGCCTAACCGAGATGAGAGTTCGACGAAGATCTCATTCTCAAAATGTTTCTCGTGGTCGGAAACGAGTTGGAGTGGTACTCCGAACCGGGATATGACGTGGTTGAAGAAAAAACGCGCTGCTGTGTCAGCGGTGTTGTTGAAGGTGGACATAGCTTCAACCCATTTGGTGAAGTAATCAACAGTGACCACAATGTATTTGTGACCATTGTTGGAGGGGGGATTACAAGTCATAAAGTCAATGCCCCATTTGCAAAAGGGGCCTGCAGTGATGACTGGGTGTAGAAGAGAGGGGGGAGCTCGGGCTTTATTGGCATAGAGCTGACATTGCTCGCATCGTTTCACGACATGAATGCAATCATGAAACAGGGTAGGCCAAAAGTAACCAGCCCGGATGATCTTCTGAGCCATGGTGATGCCCGAAAGATGGCCCCCACATGCGCCGCTGTGGTAGTCGTTTAAGACTCTGTCGGCCTCGTCAATGGTGAGGCAGCGACGAAGAATGATGTCGACGCCCCGTCGATATAGGATGTCAC
This sequence comes from Picea engelmannii, assembly GCA_009831015.1. NCBI lineage: Eukaryota > Viridiplantae > Streptophyta > Pinopsida > Pinales > Pinaceae > Picea > Picea engelmannii. Next base: position 37,505 of record ML782228.1, on the reverse strand, counting down.
CGATAAGGAGATAACGGGGGGCCTGATGGCGAATGCACCGATGATCATCTCGTGATAGGTGGTTACTGAACTTTTGAGTTCGTAGGTAGACGAGAAGGTCGCCATACCAAGGATCATCTGAAGTGATGTAAAAGAGATGTTCGTCGGGAAAGTCAGTATTGACGGGGGTACTAGGTGTGTCAGAGGGAAAAGATGTGACAAGTTCAGTGAGAACGAGGGCTTTCTTACTCTTAGGTGTTGAGAACTCGAGGTCGTACTCTTGAAGGATAACGATCCATCGAGAAAACTTGCCGTTAACTTGGTGACGGCTGAGCAAATATTGCATAAGGTTGGAATCTGCGACGACCTTGGTGGTGCGAAGAAGAATGTAGTGATGCAACTTTTGTACTACAAGGACAACTGCAAGAGAAAGTTTCTCTTCATGTTTGTACTTCAGGGGTGGTCCTAATAGGTTCTTACTGACGTAGTAAATAACATGTTCACGATTGTCATCTCCGAGTTGGACGAGGACGCCGGCTACTGATACAACTGATGCTGATACGTAGAGAATGAAGTCGCGATTGTAGTCAGGTGCACTAATCAACGGTGTATTGGAAAGCGCTGTTTTAAGATCGTCAAACGACTATTGGGCATAGTCGTCCCAATGAAAAGGGATGTCGTGACGCAGTAAGCGAAGGAAACCATGTGCGCGTACAGCGTAATCAGGAACAAAGCGCCTAAGAAAGTTAGCTTTTCCCTGTAGACTCTGTAGTTGTTGCAAAGTCCGAGGAGGTGGAAGTTCGGTGATGGCTTGGACTTTGAGGGGGTCTATGGTGATACCGCTTTGGGAAATGATGAAACCGAGGAGGCGTCCTGCGGTGACGCAGAACACACACTTGAGAGGATTCAAGCGGATGTTATATTGACGACACCATTGAAAGATGATCCATAAATCATCGAGGTGTTGGGTGCGCTTCTTAGATCGAGCGGTGAGGTCGTCCAAGTAAGCGAGGATGATAGCAGCCAAATTGTGAAAAATGTATGTCATGGCCCGCTGGAAAGTTGCGCCGGCGTTTTTGAGGCCGAAGGGCATGACACAATATGCAAATGTACCCCAGGGGGTAATGAATGCGGTTTTGTATTGATCGACTGGGTGAATTTGAATTTGGTTATAGCCAGATAATCCGTCTATAAAGGAGAGAGCCTCATGGCCGGCGCAATCATCGATAATTTGATCGATGAAAGGCGTAGGGAAGTTGTCCTTGGGACATGCGTTATTAAGGTCGCTGAAGTCGGTGCAAACGCGAATGGTGCTCTGTTTTTTATTGACAAGTACAGGGTTGGAAACCCATGAAGTGTAAGCGATGGGGTAAATAAACCCAGCCGTACGTAATTTATCAATTTCGGCTTTGATAGCCGCGGCCTTTGATGGGTGTAGCGGTCGATGTTTCTGGCGAACTGGTGTGATGTCTGGCCAGGTGTCGATACGATGTTCAACAATAGAGGGTTCGAGGCCAGGCATCTCTGTGTATGACCAAGCGAAGATATCCCTATACTCTTGGAAGAGGGCTTTGTAGGCAGTGATTTCCTGTGGAGTACAAGCGGCTCCAATGATGATTTCCTCGACGATGCCCGGTTTAATGGAAATGTCGATTTTGATGGTGGGGGAAATGTTAGCCAGGTTACCTTCTTCAAAATCATCGGGTGCTGGAATAGGATTGTTGAACCAATCGATAGGCCCTGATGGGATAAAGTCTTTGGTTTCAATGACGTAAATGGGATTATGGCTAGGAGGCATGAGGGATTCCTGCGGAAGGAAGAGAGCACGATGGTGGAGTGCATCCCAGGGAGAGTCTGGGATTTGTAACTCTTCCAATATGTCTTCGTCACATTGAAAATGACGGGAATATAATGGATCGTGAGGAGTGATCTCTGCTCTAGGGTGATTGCCCCCTGCTGGTGAAGCAAGGGGAGAGGTGCGAGCAGACGGGGAGGGTTCTCTCGTCATGAACCATATGTTGAAACATTGAGGGACACTCGTGGTGGTTGGATGGGCAATCTCCGCAGGGGGATGAGCAGGAGAGTTGGGAGGGTTACGGGGTAAATCCTCAAATATGCCATCTAAGAACCAAGGAGGTATAGGGAGTGCCTCGGGCTCGGGGGAAATGACGTGAGGATCTGCCAGTGGCGAAGTAAGGTCAAGTACCTCTGCTGTGGGTTTGTGCAGTAGGGCTAATTGACGTTGCCTATATTCGACGATCATCGGACATTGGTATGTAAAATGAGCCAATGAGTTGCAAAGAGAGAAAGGGCATCTCATGCGTTCATTGACTGAAGTGGTGACATAGCGAATGTCAGTAAGTGGTGTTGTGGATGACGTATGAGGGCGTGGGTTGTTCTGAAAGTCACGGCTTACAATAGCTAATGCCTATCAAAAATGAGGCAGTGCTGGACAATGATGGGTGTAATGGCCGTACTCAGAACAGATGGCACACGCGAATTTGGTCTTCAACCCTTTACTACTGGAAGGTTGAGTGGTAGCAGTAGTAAGGGGTGGTGTCGGGGTTGGATTGGGGGGAATCAAATTCCATAATTCCGGTAGTGATGGGCAATTGTTGGTTTGGTGGCCCTCTTTGTCACACAATGCGCAAGGTGGTGGAATGCGCGGAGGAAGTGGAACTGTGGGCTCCTTCTTCTGTTGCCTGCCCCCGGCTGTAGAAGGGGGGGTGGGGAGTATGGGGGTGGTGGGAGTGATGATAGGAATCGTCATGGGGGGTCCTTTCTGTGGGCGAGGGACCATCTCAGGTGGATGTAAGTACCATACTGGGATGGCTAGCACCATATTGGGTAGGGTGAGTGTTGCAGCTACCTGGAAAGCTTCTATACCGGGTGGAGGGTAAAAGAAGGGAATTTGAGTGAGAGGTTGGGGAACTGTCTCCTAGATGGGATTAGGCCCCTGGGGGGGTGTTGATTCGTGGACCGTAGGGGTCGACGAGGGCGCAGGAGGCTCCTGTGGGAGTGGTGTTGCGACTGTTGAGACGTCAGGAAAGACTGAAGCCTCCTGAGGTGGATGAGTATCCTCTTGTTGAGTTTTGTTAGAGGAAATGACTCATACTTGGCTAGGGGGAAGGAGTGGTGGTGCTCCATGATATGTCCCTAACAAGGATGGATCTTTGAAAATCCCAGGACCCATCTCGATGAGTGGATATGTGTCCTGGTTTGAGTGAATGAGAGGAAGAATGTTATCGAGATT
>ML782227.1:632764-652530 GCA_009831015.1 Picea engelmannii | reverse complement strand
CCTCCATTGCAACTAGTTTGTATTGTGTCATTCTATCAAATAATGAGAAAATTAATCTATCATCAAAAATGTATGCTGGACTTTGCACATTTAAAATTGGAGAGGTAGAATCATCCATAATAGGGACATTAAACTCAAGTATTGCCATATGTTTAGGAGGAATTCTATCAATTATACTTTCTAAAGTATCAGAAAAATCATCATTGTCTATTTCCATATAATTGTCCATACCTTTCTACTCCTCAACTTCATTCATACATGTAGATCTTTTAAATCCCTAACGACAATAACTTCATGTTGGATAACTATATCAGAAAACATTTCCACACCATCAACTGAACTCTTTTAAGGTACAAAATGTGGGGAAGTACTCAACGAGTTTATTGTGCTTTATTCCACGTGATATATATATATATATATATAAGACTCTTACCAAACTTGGTGTGCATTTTTATAAACACACTCAAGTAGATTTGTAGCCTTTTCTAACAATGGACTTGGAATTTTTGAAAATTAATGAAAAATTTGCATCCTTGGTAAAGTTTTGTGTGTGTGTGTCTATATATATATATATATATATATATATATATATAACACTTTTACAAAACTTGGTGTGCATTTTATAAACACACTCAAGTAGATTTGTAGCCTTTTTTAACAATGGACTTCGAATTTTTGAGAATTCATGAAAACTTTGCATCCTTGTTAAAGTTTTGTAAACACTTGGAATATCAAGGGTTGTAATTTGAATTTGAAAAATAGTGTCAATAATGATTGTGTGCATGTTTCAATTGGGTGTAGCTTAGGTGGTTGGGAGGAATGTTGTTATCCTCCTCACCCGAGTTCAATTCTTGCAAGTGACATGTTTGACCTCATAACAAGTATATTATTGTAATGGATTCAAGCCTTGTTTTTGATTGGCCTTTTCCCATAAATATTCTAGGGTTTACCCAGGGTACTATCCTTGAAATTATGGGAAGTACTTGAGGGTTTTCCCAAGGCGTTGTAACCAAGAAAATAAACAAAATGATTGTAAGAATGTGTTAGAGGTTAATTTTGAAAGAAAAATAAAAAACTTTGTCCACTCTAATACAAACACACACACTCAATCTCAAAATACATGTCTAAAAAAAATAACTTCCATGCATTTGAAATCAATAATAGGTGTGGGAGACTTACAAGTACTTCCAGTTTCTAATATTTCAGGACTTGGGAAAGGATACTTTGCTCTATTCTTGCATTTTTTAAGTTCTTAACATGTTTGTTTTCGCTATCCAACTTTCATATCTATAAGACTTTGACTCTCTCTTGATTTTAACCCCTATTTCCATAATGAGGTAGCTATAGAAAACATCATTGGAGATCACATATAGAATCCACCATTGGAGCATACTTGTAAACAAACTAATTAAATCTATCAAAGGAATACAATCTACCTTTGTATTCATTAGTAAATAACATTGTAAAATATCCTTCAATCATTTTCGTTAAGTTTTAACAATAAAAACCTACCATAGCTATGTTACCCTGAATTCTAGTTTCAAGTAATGTCATTCCCAAAAGTTGTGACAACTCAACATACAAGGTTAACTACCTAAGTATGTTTCCAAATAATTGGTCAAACATGGGTTCAATTTGTTATAAGATAGGCCACATTATCATCCATCATACACAATGGATCAACATCCATTTTCATTCATCTTCCTATAAAAACCATTCATATGGGATAAGGAAGAACCTGTAACATCCCGCTCTTGCATGCGCTGAGCGAACTTATTCTTTGTTGACACTTGCTTGCAAGTGATCCAGATTATTATACCATTGACTGTTGATTATTATTATGAGGCATTATGGATGTGATTATATGTTATTTTGCTATATTGACTTAGACAGGTGCTATTGACTCGGTTCTCCTAAGTGTGCAGGATTTGGACCTCGAGGATGATGAGGCATCGATGAAACCCTTGGACTCCAGATTGAGTGAGGGAGTGGACTATTGGGGTTTTATTGTTGTATATATATGACATATGTGCATCTAATTAGATGTTATGATTATGGATTTTTTTCTTACATGATTCATTGATGATGCAGGCTGACGATATCTTGTCAACCAGACTCACATGTGGAGTAGAGGGGCCACACACATCTATTAGAGGCATTGAGGGAGAGGTGTGGAAAATATCCCTGTCACAACCTACTAGCACTCCCATCGTGGCTCAAACTTTAGGTTAACAACTACCTAGTTCGAGAAGACCCACGATGCCATGAGGGAAGACTGCGACATTCGCTCACGATGATTCTAAGGGGCGTGCAATAAGGCAGAGGTCTTATTCCTTAGAGGCCCTTATTCTCCCACAAGATCGCCTGGAAGAGTATTGACTCCAGGGGTTTTTGATGTCTACCAAGTCAGTCAAGAGGCGAGTGGAACCCTTGGAGCACGTAGTGCATCCTGAAGGGCACGTTGTGCAAGAAAAATGGAAGGAGGCGAGTGGCACCCTTGGAGCATGTAGTGCGTCCTGAAGGGTACGACGCACAAGGGAAACATAATGAGGTGAGTGGCACCCTTGGAGCACCTAGTGCATCCTTAAGGGAACGTCATGTTTTTAAATAATAAAAGAATAAACCTATATGGCCTTAGAACGAATAACGTGATAAGAAATATTTAAAAACTTTTTCCCTAATAAAATGTCGCCCAGCCTCGAAAATTAAAATCTAGGTCTAAAGTAATACTTGTGGTAAAAAAATAAAAATAATAATAGTCATCATTAAACATGTGACAAAAAGGGGGTAAGAAACTTGATTAAATTATTCAAATCAAATTATTGAGAGTTTTAAAATTTTAAAAGAAAAATTATTGTTTTGTTACACATGCTAATTAAAATTTATTAATTAAAAAGAAAAAGGGGAAAAAGATAATTTTCTACACTTACTAAATTGAGTTTAGATAAAAAGGGAAAGAGGGAAATTTAAAAGAATTAGGAAACTAAGGGAAAAAGGGGGAAACATAAAGAAAAAGGGAAACATAAGGAAAAAGAAGAATGACCAACTTAGCAAGAAATCTTGCCTTTAAGAACTTTCTAAATTGAACTCAACTACTAATTTAGTAAGGGGGAAAGTCATTAAATTGTGGAAGGAAATATGGGGACACCTAGGAGAGATTCTAGGAATGCTTTTAGGTGGGTGAGGGAAATAAGAGTAATTAAATAATTAATGAAATTAATTTCTGGTGCAACGAAGGGGATGGGTGACACATGTACGGGGAGGATTTTTTTGAATTAAATTATTGAAAAATAAATTAAATAGGAATTTCAAAAAGAAGTGACTTAGAAATTATATATAAAGGAGAGAGGAGGAGAAGGATGGATTTCTTCTGTCATGCGTAACGTTATGCTGCAAAATTTTAGACTTGACAGACTTAGCTTGTGGGAGTTGGGATACCCAACTCGGTGATGAGTGGTAGCTTGGCCTTGCAAGGTGAGTTGGGAGCTAGCTGATCTCTGGTTCAATGTGCGTGGCCCCTTTGTAGCTCGTGGGGCTAAGGGGGAAGAAGAGTACCCCTAGGATTGGCTGGGAGGTACCAGTCAAGTCTCATTGGTCGACAAGCGGGAGCGGCATGGAGCGCACAGGACAACGACTCAAAGCGGACGACTTGGGCTACGGTACATTTACTTTTATTATGCATGGTAGATTATTATTATACCCTATGATTTAATTTCTGTATTTTTAATTGGGTAAGGAATATGTTGACTTAGCATTTCATCTGAGAACTTAAATTTTCCCCATAGCCTCAGCTCATTGCTTGACTTGTTTCCCTTGGCATTCGATCACTGAATGTTGTAATTGTCCTTTGGTTTGTTGATTTTTGTGAAGAGTTGTGATTTTTACTTCATCCTCATCCCTAGTTCATCAGTGCACACCTGAGCAGTCGGCGAGGAGCCAAATCGTCAGTCATCACTTCGATGCACAACGACCTATAGATTCTAATGCCCTACTTTTCTGTGCGTGGATGATGAGGGAATGATTATTTTTCCCAGCCGTCTACCCCTATTGATTGTTCCTGGTTGAATGTTTAGTCTTGCACCTTCTTGTGCTGAGTATCTCTGCATCTTTGAGTGATTCATTTCTGAATGAGTAATCCTTGCATTCCTCCTTGTGAATGACTATCCCTGCTTATTTCTGTGACTACGTTTTATCTAAAATATGACTGTGTGGCTTCGTTTTCATGACTTGTGGGACTGATTTTTTATCCATATGATGGAAAACGTGGTGGTGGCTCATCACTTTAAACCTTGTATCATATAGTTTGGATAGCGATACATACAACGATATACACAACAAATTTATAATTTGATTTATGCATATGTTTTAATGGATTGTGGACAACGAAGTTTATGATATGGATGCATTGTTTTCAATGCTTGCAAATTTCTTTATATAATGTCTGCGTTCCTAGTGTCTGCGAATTTATTTATATAAAATATGTGTTCTTAATGTCTGCAAATTTCTTTATATAAAAGTTGTGTTCTTACTGTTTGCGAATTTCTTCATATAATATATGCGTTCTTAATGTCTGCAAATTTATTTCTATAATGTCCTCGGAATTATATCTTCGACAATTTAATTATGCCTGTGTTTGATGTTATGTTTGAAAATTTCGTGGCACCTTACATAGTAGATAACCATGATTAATGGAAAGTTCACAAAGTTTACCCCTGAATTGTTTGGGGTGTTTTACCTAGAAAAAATTCATTTTAGTTTGTGCCATGAATTCATTGCTTGATACGGAGAAGCCTCCCTCCTTCTCTGAGTTTTTCTTGAGAATTTTGAGCCCATCTTGTGTGGGGAGGCAAGCATGCGTTCCCACTATTAAACCCTACATTTTCCTTGAGAAAACCGAGCCCAACCAGTGTATGGAAGAAATCTCGCATTGCACTTTTAAATCTGTGCGTTTTTCTTGAGTAAATTGCGCCCAGATTGTGTGGGAAGAAAAACATGTGTTACCACCATTGAACCCCATGATTTCCTGGGAAACTCGTGCCCAACCTGTGGGGGAGGCAAGCATGCGGTTCATCTTTAAAATCTCTGCGTTTTTCTTGAATAAATCGAGCTCAGTCTATGAGGCAGGCCAACATGTGTCCTTCCCTTTTTACCTCTGCGTGGGCAAGCGTCCTCTAGCTCAGCGCAACTCCAGTTACTTAATAGGAAGGTTGAATTATAGGTATTAGGACTATGGAGTAAGATTTCATATTAAAGTTTAAACTTTTTACATTCAGAGTCCTAAATGCTAAAGGCTCTTCTTTTAATATGACATTCATTGAGGTTTTATTCCAAATATTTTATGATATAAGATCGTCCTTTGATGTTATTTTCATCGATGATTTATTTAGAGTACTAATGTTGTAATTCATTTTTATGTTGAATCCATGATGCTTTACTTAGAGCCCCATAATATTTTATGCTCTTCCTTAATGTTATTGTAACTGTTGTGTCATTGCACCCTAAGAATACTGCAGTTGGATAATTATATTTAGTCATCAGTTTACTTGAGCCTTGTTATGTAGAGCTAGGTGTGGATAGTCATGCATGTAGTACTCTTCCGCCATTAATTGAGTTGGTGCATGATCATTGAAGGGAGGATATCTCCTTGCGCACCAAGTTAAATGGATGCTACTCTGGCACCTAAACTTAATTTGATGTATGTATTATTTATGATTTAGTTTTCTTTGCACAATCATATTGATGACAAGATTAATTAGAACTTAGATTTCTCGCGCACATCAATATAGTGTAAGTAAATGATTTTTTGGACCTGTGACTTCCTGGGCACATTAAGTTACATTGAAAGGGGTGTTGTTGTAAACATTAGATATTTTGCGTGAAATCATTTATTCTATAATGTATGTTGATTTAACACTCTTACGGGAGCCATTAAATTTTTATTTCCAGATGGTTTAATGACTAGTTCTATTGCGCCTTGATTATTGATGTTGTCATATTGGATTATAAATTGGTTACTAATGCACCTTTGATTTTGAAATCGATTGATTCTTAACAGTATTCTCTTGCACCGTGTGAATTTAATCGAAGTCTCTTGCATCTTGAATCACTGAGGTGTAATTGATGGCATAATTTAATAGAATGCTCGCACGCATTTCAATGGTGTGATGTATGACTAGTCAAGGATTTAGACTCCATGCACGCATTGAATTCTAATGTATTGTATGGTTTAGATTTAGTATTTGAGCGAGATGGAATTTTTCGACGAATGATGGAATCTTGCGTTTGGGAGTTGTGCCTCAAATTTATCTGATAATGCTTTTGCACCTTGGGCTTAATATGGTCTGTGTTGTGTCATGTGAAGGATTACCCACGCGCCATGACTGATTGAGGTTTAGGATTGATGGTTGAAGAATTGGTTATCGTTGTCTACTGTTTCCTAGTCTGCGTACATTGTGTTCATCATCAAGTTGCATTGTTTAGTTGTAATCATAGTTGTCATCCTGTAAAAAGAAAAAAAAAATTGCACTTTCTTCTTTGCTTGTAGTCGTAACGATGGGGTCGTTACATATGGTATTAGAGCGGGTTCAACGCTGCGACTGTGGATAGCCAGGTTTTCCATTGCAATAAACCTGTGAGTATTAACCCTTGCGTTAATTAAAAACCTTAACGTGTCCATGTGGTGATCGTATTTAGAGGACGCCTTAGAGGTTCACAACGTGGTGCCGTGGAAGGAGGTGCAATGCCTCCAGAAGTTGTTGCACCCTCGGAGTCGAAACCCTAAGGGGAAGAACAAGTCCTTGGGATAGATTCGCTTGTTGTAAGGGATGATGATGGTCTGACAAGGCCCTTCCAGGTAATGTCAAAGGCCCTTGAATCACCATTGGTACTGAGATGAGGCCATGGCACTTGTACCCCTGAGGGTCCACAGTGCGCCTTAGCTAGTACCGTAGTATCCAACGATAACTCGAGAGAGTTGAGTTCTTGAGTCCACGAGTGTCGTGGATGGCTATGTCGTCAAGGCACAGTTGTAGAACAAGGTGTTGTTCTTCACGCTTCGTGATTACAACCTCCATCATGAAGGTCCGCTTAGTGGTATTTCAACTGAAGGGGAGCACTCTTCTATGGCAGAAGATGCTCCTGCCACTTTGAACATGAATGTCAACAATGTGTCATGAGAATTGTTTGAGGAATGGTTCCAGGAGAGGCATCTTTCTAAGGAATTCATTGAGCGTCAACTCAACGAGTTTGACGCCTTGCGACAAGGAAGCTGCATGGTGCCCGAGTACGAGGCCTGTTTTGGAGTTTCTTTGGTATGCTCTGCACCCAATTACCCAGAAAATTAAGGTCAAGAAGTTTGAGTTTGGCCTTATTGTTAGAATTCAGCTTCTACTTCGGGTATGAGGATTACTAGACCGAAGAAAGTGTGTTGGATTGTGGGGAGCCACATTACTAGCAATATTGCCCAGAGGAAGGGGCCAAAGCATATGGATCAGTTGGACCCACTACCGTGGGAGTTGGGAAAGGCCCATCGGATTCATGCATCGATGAATAAATGCCAGGCAGAGCACCATTCGATTGTGCTCAAGACGTCAAGTATCGTCACTAACCAAACCCTTAGATTTGATACATCCCAGTGCTACAGAGAGTTTCATCTCTGGTGAAACACTAAAAAGGATTAAGGTAAAGGCAATCGAATAGGTTGAGTTTAGCTTTGTAGAGATGGATTCGAGAGCCAAAAAGAATGTTGGAGGAAAGGTTACGATTTGTACCCTTAACCCGGGCGAGTTTGTCACTAGGGCCAACCTGTACATCAAGATCTTAGGATCTTATGACGTTATGATCAGTATGGACTGGTTGGAATAGCACGAGGCGATACTCAACTATAAGACGAAATGGTTGAGCTTGGTCGATGATGAGGGACAGAGACTCATGATTGTAGGTCGGAACGAGTGAGTTTCCCTGAGGTTCATCTCTTTCTTCCAGTTACAAAAGAGCATGTGCAAGGGATGTAAGCTTTATGCGATCCTTGTGTTAAACGAGAAGGGAGTAGCGGAAGGTCTAGAACACCTTCCTATGGTGAGAGAGTTTGCAGACATCTTCCCGGAGGAGTTACCTGGGATGCCACCAGAGAGGTATTTGGATTTTACCATAGACCTGAAACCGGGGACTGAACCGACAGCAAGAACGCCTTATCGGATGTCGACCTCAGAGTTATAGGAGTTGAGAATGCAACTGAAGGAATTGTTGGACGTGGGACTTATATGTTCGAGTGTGTCACTGTGGGGTGCCCCTATTATCTTCATACAAAAGAAGTATGGGTCGTGGAGACTCTGCATTGACTACCGTCAATTGAACAAGGCAATGATCAAGAATCAATATCCGTTGCCGAGGATGGATGATTTGTTTAATCAGATGAAGGGTGCTACGGTGTTTTCAAATATCAATTTGTGATAAGGGTATCACTAGTTATGGATCAAGGAGGATGACGTCCCTAACATCACCTTTAAGATGAGGTTTGGACATTACGAGTTTATTGTTTTACCATTTGGAATGACAAATGCCCCAGGGGTATTTATGAGTTTGATGAACGGGGTGTTTCGCGAGTATTTGGAAAAGTTCATCCAAGTATTCATTGACGATATTTTGAATTACTCTCAGATGACAAAGGAGCATGACGATAACTTGTGCTTGGTAATATAGTGTTTGCGAGAGAATAAATTTTATGGGAAATTGTCTAAACGCTTGTTTTTCCAACCAAGGATTCACTACTTAGGGCATGTCATCTCCGATGAAGGTGTCTTCGTGGATCCAACAAAGTTCGAGGTTATTATGGAATGGACTACACCAATGAATGTCCTAAAAGTGCATAGCTTCATGGGTTTAGCAGGTTACTATCGACGGTTCGTCGAGGGATTTTTGAAATAGCAAATCTGATTATGGAATTGTAGAAGAAGAACAAGAAGTTTGTTTGGACCGAGAAATGCACAGAATCATTTTGGAGGCTCAAAGAGCTGCTGACAACAACACCGATACTAAGGGTCCCTAAAATGGATGCAAAATTCTTAGTATGCACTGACGCATCCAAGGAAGGCTTAGGCAGAGTCTTGATGCAAGACGGTCGAGTGATCGCCTTCATCTCGAGGAAACTGAGAAGGCATGAGGATAACTATGCGACACACGATTTGGAGTTGTTATCCATTGTATATTCCTTGAAGGTTTGGAGACACTACCTTGTTGGATGAAAATTTGAACTAAATACGGACCATTGTGGACTACAACACATCTTTACGCAAGGCGACCTGAACGCACGACAACGACGTTGGTTGGAATTGCTTAGCGAGTATGATTTTGATATTACTTACATAATGGGAACAATGAACCGAGTGGCAGATGCATTGAGTTGGAGACCACGAATATTTTTGGTATTGCCTCTTCAGATGAATCTACATGAAAAGATTCTAGCCTTACAGCGCGACGATGACTGGTACAAAGAGTTCAAGGATTTTATCAGACAAAACACAATGATGGTACCAAGATTTGAAGTATCTACATTGGACGACGATGGACTACTGAGATTTAAAAATTGAATTTACGTACCATCAAACGACGAGTTGAGGATTTTGATCCTAAACGAGGCTCATAGAGCAGTATACATGGCCCACCCAGGAGTCACGAAGATGAGGGCGAAGCTTAAACCCTTATTCTTCTCAAAGGGAATGAAGGCAGACATAGTTAACCATGTGGCCAGATGTCTAGAATGTCAACAGGTAAAGGCTGAACATAGACATCCAACAATATTACTACAGCCACACGCTATTTCGGAATCGAAATGGGAGGTTATTTCAATGGATTTCATTGTTGGATTGCCACTGACGGCAAGGAGACAGGACTCAATTTTTGTGGTATTCGACACTCTGATGAAGAGTGCTCATTTTATTCCTATTCGTACGACGTATTAGGCACTGGACATAGCTAGAGTTTTCATCAATGAGATGTGAGGTTGCATGGCATGCTTAAGAGGATTATATTCGATCGAGGATCGATGTTTACTGGATGATTTTGGACTAGTTTCCAAGAGGCCTTGGGAACCCAACTTAACTTTAGTACTGCGTATCACCCGGAGACAGACGGGCAGATCGAACAAACAAACCAAGTATTGGAAGACATGTTGCACATGTACGTGATGGACCAACAAAAGAGTTGGGAAGAATTCTTGTCACCGGTAGAATTCACTTATAACAATAGTTACCAAAGCACCCTTAAGATGGCGCCTTTCAAGTTTCTTTATGGGTGACCATGTCGGACGCCTTTGATTTTGGATCGACTTGAGGGTAGGGTCCTGGTGGGACTGGAAGCGATCCAAGAAATGGAAGATTAAATGCAAACTATAAGACAAAGGATTAAGGAAGCACAGGATCGACAGAAGAGTTATGTAGATGCGCGTCATATCAACTGTAGTTACAATGTGGAGATCGAGTATTTTTGTGGCTGGAACCGCATAAGAGTTCAATAAAGTTTGGAAAAAGGGGCTAAACTATCTCCTAGGTTTGTGGGATCCTACGAGATTGTGGAAAAGCGAGGCTTGTGGCCTAATGACTAGCCTTGCCTGATTCTTGAGGCGTATGCACAATGTCTTTCACGTCTATGTTTGAGACATTATGATTAGTGATCCTACACATGTTTTGACTTGAGCACCTTGTAGGTGTCGGATGGGGGTGCGCTCATGGCTGAGCCGATCTGCATCCTGGATCATCACATTCGACAGCTATGGCATCAAATAGTAGATGAGGTCCAGGTCCAATGGGACAACTATAGTCCGCACATGGTGACCTCAGAGGACTCATATGATATGCGCCAACAGTTTCCATTTTGTTGGATAGATAGACTTATGATATCGTGATACAGATTACTTCGGCATTTATATACTATGAAACTTTGAGATGAAGTTTATACCAAGAGGGTGTATGTAACATCCCACTCTTGCGTGCACTGAGCAAACTTATTCTTTAAAGACACTTGCTTGTAAGTGATCCGGATTATTATACCATTGATCATTGATTATTATTATGAGGCATTATGGATGTGATTATATGTTATTTTGTTGTATTGAATTAGACAGGTTCTATTGACTCAGTTCTCTTGAGTGTGCAGGATTTGGACCTCGAGGATGATGAGGCATCGATGAAACCCTTGGACTCCGGATCGAGTCAAGGAGTGGGCTATTGGGGTTTGGTTGTTTTATATATATGACATATGTGCATCTGATTAGATGTTATGATTATGGATTTTTTTCTTACATGATTCATTGATGATGCAGGCTGAGAATAGCTTGTCAACCAGACTCACATGTGGAATAGAGGGGCCACGCACGACTACCAGTGACGTTGAGGGAGAGGTGTGGACAACATCCCTGCCACAGCCTACTAGCACTCCCACCATGGCTCAAACTGTAGGTTAACAAATACCTAGTTCGAGAAGACCCACGATGTTGTGAGGGCAGACTACGATAGTTGCGCACAATGATTCTAATGGGCACACAATAAGGCAGGGGACTTATTCCTTAGAGGCCCTTAGTCTCCCACAAGATCACCTAGCGAAGTATTGACTCCAAGGGTTTTTGATGTCTACCAGGTCAGTCAATAGGCGAGTGGCACCCTTGGAGCACGTAGTGCATCATGAAGGGCACGTCGCGCAAGAAAAATGGAAAAAGGCGTGTGGCACCCTTGGAGCATGTAGTGCGTCCTGAAGGGCACGTCGTGCAAGGGAAACAGAATGAGGCGAGTGGCACCCTTGGAGCACCTAGTGCATCCTTAAGGGATCGTCGTGTTGTTAACTAATAAAAGAATAAACCTATATGGCCTTAGAATGAATAACGTGATAAGAAAGATTTAAAAACTTTTTCCCTAATAAAATGTCGCCCAGCCTCGAAAATTAAAATCTAGGTCTAAAGTAATACTTGTGGTAAAAAAATAAAAATAATAATAATCATCATTAAACATGTGAAGAAAAGGGGGTAAGAAACTTGATTAAATTATTAAAATCAAATTATTGAGGGATTTAAAATTTTAAAAGGGAAACGATTGTTTTGTTACACATGCTAATTAAAATTTATTAATTAAAAAGAAAAAGGGGAAAAAGATATTTTTTGACACTTACTAATTTGAGTTTAGATAAAAAGGGAAAGAGGGAAATTTAAAAGAATTAAGAAACTAAGGGGAAAAGGGGGAAACATAAAGAAAAAGGGAAACATAAGGAAAAAACAGAATGACCAACTTAGCAAGGAATCTTTCTTTTAAGAACTTTCTAAATTGAACTCAACTAGTAATTTAGTAAGGGGGAAAATCGTTAAATTGTCTAAGGGAATATGGGGACACCTAGGAGTGATTCTAGGAATTCTTTTAGGTGGGTGAGGGAAATAGGAGTAATTAAATAATTAATGAAATTACTTTATGGTGCAATGAAGGGGATGGGTGACACATGTATGGGGAGGATTTTTTTGAATTAAATTATTCAACAATAAATTAAATGGGAATTTGGGAAAGAAGTGACTTAGAAATTCTATATAAAGGAGGGAGGAGGAAAAGGATGGATCTCTTCTATCATGCGTAACGTTACACTTCATAATTTTAGACTTGACTAACTTAGCTTGTGGGAGTTGGGATACCCAGCTAGGTGAGGAGTGGTAGCTCGGCCTTGCGAGGCGAGTTGGGAGCTAGCTATTCTCTGGTTGAGTGTATGTGGCCCCTTTGCGGCTCAAGGGGATAAGGGGGAAGAAGAGTACCCGTAGAGTTGGTTGGGAGGTACCGGTGAAGTCTCATTGGTCGACAAGTGGGAGTTGCATAGAGCGCGCTGGACAACGACTCAAAGAGGACGACTTGGGCTATGGTACCCTTACTTTTATTATGCATGGTAGATTATTATTATAACCTACACTTTCATTTCTGTATTTTTAATTGGGTAAGGAATATGTTGACTTAGCATTTCAATCGAGAACTTAAATTTTCCCCATAGCCTTAGCTTGTTGCTTGACTTGCTTCCCTTGGCATTCGATCCTTGAATGTTGTGACTGTCCTTTGGTTTGTTGATTGTTGTGAAGAGTTGTGATTTTTACTTCATCCTCATCCCTAGTTTGTTAGTCCATGCCTGAGCATTCGGCTAGGAGCCAAATCAACGGTCATCACTTTGGTGCACAACAACCTATAGATTCTAATGCCCTGCTTTTCTGTGCGTGGATGATGAGCGAATGATGCTTTTCCCCAGCCGTCTACCCCTATTGATTGTTCCTGGTTGAATGTTTATTCTTGTGCCTTCTTGTGCTGAGTATCTCTGTGTCTTTGAGTGATTCATTTCTGAATGACTAATCCGTGCGTTCCTCCTTGTGAATGACTATCCATGCTTATTTATATGACCGCATTTTATCTAAAATATGACTATGTGTGGTTGCGTTTTCATGACTTGTGGGACTGATTTTTTATCCATATGATGGAAAACATGGTGGTGGCTCATCTCTTTAAACCTTGTATCATATAGTTTGGATAATGATACATACAAAAATATACACAGTGAATTTATGATCTGGTTTATGCATATGTTTTAATGGAATGTGAACAATGAAGTTTATGATATGGTTGCGTTGTTTTCAATGCCTACAAATTTCTTTATATAATTTTTGCGTTCCTAGTGTCTGGGAATTTCTTTATATAAAATCTGTGTTCTTAATGTATGCAAATTTCTTTATATAAAATATGTGTTCTTACTGTCTACAAATTTCTTCATATAATATCTGTGTTCTTAATGTCTGTGAATTTATTTCTATAATGTCTGTGAAATTATATCTTCAACAATTTAATTATGCCTGCGTTTGATGTTATGTTTGCAAATTTCGTGGCACCTTACGCAGTAGATAAACATGATTAATGGCAAGTTCACAGAGTTTACCTCCGAATTGTTTGGGGCATTTTACCTAGAAAAATTTCATTTTAGTTTGTGCCATGAATTCATTGCTTGATACGGAGAAGTCTCCCTCCTTCTCTAATTTTTTCTTGAAAATTTTGCGCCTAGCTTGTGTGGGGAGGCAAGCATGCGTTCCAACTATTAAGCCCTACATTTTCCTTGAGAAAACCAAGCCCAACCGGTGTAGGGAGGCAAGATCGCATTCCACCTTTAAATCTGTGTGTTTTTCTTGAGGAAATTGCGCCCAACTTGTGTGGGGAGGAAAGCATGCATTCCCACCATTAAAACTTGTGTTTTCCTGAGTAGATTGTGCCCAGCCTGTGGGGGAGGCAAGCATGCAGTTCATCTTTAAAATCTCTGTGTTTTTCTTGAATAAATCGAGCTCAGTCCGTGAGGCAGGCCAACATGTGTCCTTCCCTTTTTACCTCTGCGTGGGCAGGCGTCCTCTAGCTCAGTGCAACTCCAGTTACTTAATAGGAAGGTTGAATTACAGGTATTAGGACTATGGAGTAAGATTTCATATTAAATTTTAAACTGTTTACATTCAGAGTCTTAAATGCTAGAGGCTCTTCTTTTAATATTATATTCATTGAGGTTTTATTCCGAATCTTTTATGATATAAGCTCATCCTTTGATGTTATTTCCATCGATGATTTATTCAGATTACTAATGTTGTAATTCCTTTTTATGTTGAATCCTTGATGCTTTAATCATAGCCCCTTAATGGTTTATGCTCTTCCTTAATGGTATTGTAACTGTTGTCTCATTGCGCCCTAAGAATACTACGGTTGGATAATTATATTTAGTCATCAGTTTACTTGGGCCTTGTTATGTAGAGCTAGGTGTGGATAGTCATGAGTGTAGCACTCTTCCACCATTAATTGAGTTGGCGCATGATCATTGAAGGTAGGAGATCTCCTTGCGCACCGAGTTAAATGGTTGCTACTCTGGCACCTAAGCTTAATTTGATGTATGTATAATTTATGATTTACTTTTCTTTGTGCAATCATATTGATGACGAGATTAATTAAAACTTAGATTTCTCGCGTGCGTTAATATAGTGTAAGTAAATGATTTTGTGGACCTGTGACTTCCTTGGCGCATTAAACTACATTGAGAGGGGTGTTGTTGTAGACATTAGATATTTTGTGTGAAATCATTTATACTATAATGTATGTTGATTTAACACTCTTACGGGCACCATGAAATTGTTATTTCCTGATGGTTTAATGACTAGTTCTATTGCGCCTTGATTATTGATGTTGCCAGATTGGATTAGAAATTGGTTACTAATGTGCCTTTAATTTTGAAATCAATTGATTATTAATGGTATTCTCTTGTGCCATGTGAATTTAATCAAAGTCTCTTGCATCTTGAATCATTGAGGTGTAAATGATGGAATAATTTAATAGAATGCTCGCACGTAGTTTAATGGTGTGATGTATGACTAGTCAAGGATTTAGACTCCATGCGCGCATTGACTTCTAATGTATTGTATGGTTTAGATTTAGTATTTGCGCGATATGGAATTTTTCGATGAACGATGGCATCTTGCATTTGGGAGTTGTGCCTCGAATTTATCTGATAATGCTTTTGCGCCTTGGGTTTAATATGGTTTGTGTTGTGTCATGTGAAGGATTACCCATGTGCCATGAATAATTGAGGTTTAGGATTGATGGTTGGAGAATTGGTTATCGTTGTCTACTATTGCCTGGTTTGAGTGCGTTGTGTTTGTCATCAAGTTGTGTTGTTTAGTTGTAATTGTAGTTGTTGTCCTGTAAAAAGAAAAAAAAATTGCACTTTCTGCTTCGCTTTTAGTCGTAACGATGGGGTCGTTACAGAACCATTTAGGGTTTAGACCATCATAAGGCTAAAAAACATGTCAAAGGTGTGCATTTTTATAGTGCAGACATTTATTTTTCATTAACAAGGTGTGCATATTACTCCTTACTGTAATATAATGTATGTATATTACAATGTCATTAATTACTAATTAAATAATTAATGTAATAATTATACTTTTAATGTAAAGTCACATCTTTTTAGACAAAAAGACGTGACTCTACTCATTTACATGTATTTAATACACATTGGTTTACACTGAATACCACAAGGAATAAGAAATTTATAAACATTAAATATATATATATATATATATATATATATATAATATATATATGTGTGTGTGTGTGTGTGTGTGTGGCTTACAACTTCCAATTTGTATCAGATAAGTTCATTTCCACGACCTCCAAACTCTTGTACAACTTCCTCCAACTCTCCCCATTGTCTCATTTCGCTAATCATATTCCCACACTCTCTTTGTTGTCCCATTCTCCCTTCCTTCTCTTAGTTTGTGCTCGTCCCATCATCCCTCATCCTCATGACTAACCCCATCCTTCATTTTTTCCCACCCAGTCCATTGGAATACATTTCCATTCATCCCTCAGCTCGTTGCCCTTCATTCGACTTCCATTCTGCGTCATGTCCTTCTCCATTCAGCCCTCAACTTGCCCCTCCATTCTATCATTCATTTGCCCACATTCCTCGCCACAATACCCACTCACCATTCTCCCTTACCTCCCTTGATCATACCCACTTGCCATTCACCCTTACCTCCCTCGACCCTACCCATTCACCCTCATTCACCATCTCACCCATTTTCGTTATATATATATATATATATATATATATATATATATATATATATATATATATATATATTAAAATATTAAATTTATATTAAACATCAAATATTATAAATATTTAATATGTATTCTCTCTATTACCCTCAAAGTGAGCCTTCGATTCTTATCTCATTAATGGAGGACCTGGGTCTTCTTACCGATGAGAAACATGATAAACACGAGGAGATCCAAGAGAAATCCTGGAGAACTAAAGAAAAAGACAAGAGGATCAGAGGAAAATGCTTCCTCCACACTGAAGCTAAGAGAAAACCTCAAAGAGTTTTTCCCAAGCATTATAAGTCAAGTAAATACTTCATTCGATGACAAAATTGACAAATTAAATGAAGAACTAGTGGAATGCAACAAAAACTACCACGACATGAAATTAGAGCTTGAAACAATCGCAAATGAGAGTAGAAGCCCCAATAACTCAAATTCACAGTGGGGGCCTCGCGAATCACATTACTCACCCAAAATGGGGATGTCTAATAATGGCATGCCCAAGGCGAAGATTATTGTTCCAGAATTTGATGGATCAGATGCAAGAGAAGCAATAAGATGGGTAAATAAAATCGAGTAGTACTTCAAGTATTACCATATTTCTGATGATGAAGAAAAATTTGATGTCACATCTACAATATGAAATATTTTTCATATGATTGGTTCCTATGGTGGAGAGAAAAATCCAAATCTCTAGAAAGAGACTGGGTTATATTAAAAAATAACTTATTCCTACATTTTTTTAAACACGAAAGAAAAAGGGGTTTTCACTAAACTCATCCGATTACAATAGTCTAGTACAGTGGAGGAACTTTTTTAGTATTTACATGTGTTAGCCACTCGTGTGGACCTAATATATCAGAAGACTGACTACTTCAAATAGCCTTATCAGGATTAAAGGAAAATATCTGAAATGAGATCAAATTACTTAACATTAAGGATATCGGGCAAGCTCATCAGAAAGCTAAAATCATTGAAAAGAAACTTAAAGTGTATCAAAAGACAACATGGCACTCACTCGAAGACTCTAGCTCCAAATACATTCCCCCTCACAATAGGACACCTCCACCAAACATGAGACAAGATAAGAACCGATGGTTTAAACGTAATGCACCTAATTGGAAACAAGGCCATAAGTGCAAAGACAAAAAAAAAATTAATTGTGGAATAGACAAAAATGATAGTGACAAGGACAAAAAAGTAGGGGGCATATATTTATTCGATGAAGAAAAAAATAATGAAGACTCACAAAATCCCCATGATTTAGGGAATCAAAACACAAATCCAACACTCTTTGTTGCTTTAATGACAGGTATTTCTTAGCCCCAAACTCTCAAAGTTTATGGATATGTTAAGAAAACTAAAGTAACAATGTTCATTGATAGTGGAAGTTCACATAACTTTATAGATACAAGGATAGCAAGCCAATTAGACAAATTCATTCATCCCACCTTGAATTTCTAGTCTCCATCCTGGGAAATAGGACTACAACATGTGATGGGAAATGCCACAAGCTAGAAATATCCATGAGTGACTACAAATTAAAATATCCTATGTATGCTATGCCAATCAGAGGGCTAGATACTATCTTGGGAACCCAATGCTTAGCCACCCTTGGTATTGTTGGATTAAACTTTCAAGATCAATTTATAATGTTTTATCAAAATAGGAAAAAGTACAAATTACATGGAATTAACTATCCTCCCCCACAAATAGTCTCATCCAATAGAATGGAAAAAATGATTAAAAAGGGATCCCGGGCTTATTTCTTACACTTTTATGCAATAGAGGGTACTACTAAGGAGGACAAAAATGATGATCCCAAGAAATTGGACAAAATTCTTGGAAAATATAACACCATTTTTCAGGAACTTCCTCATGGGATTCCTCCACCTCATTCTAGAGACCACATCATAGAATTGATCCTCGGTTCTACACCAACTAGAAAAAAATCTTATAGACAGTCGCACCAACATAAGACAAAAATCGAGCACCTAGTTCAAGAATTATTGGACTGTGGTGTTATTACATGAAGCAAGATTCCTTTCTCAGCTCCAGTCATACTTGTTAGGAAAAAGGATAAAATCAAAACTCAAGTACATGAAAATCAAGGTCCCAAAAATGATTATAGTTTCTGCACACGCAAGAGAAAAAAATTCTATATGTGTGAAATGGAGGGAGATAACCACAACGAGAATATTCAAAATATTCTAATGGAGAATCCAAAATTCAAAAATCTAACCATCAAAATAGAAAATCTTCGAGGTCGAAGCATTTGAAGGAGGGATGAATTGTAATATATTGCAATGTCATTAATTACTAATTAAATCATTAATGTAATAATTATATTTTTAATGTAAAGTTACTTATTTCTAGACAAAAATGCGTGACTCTACTCATTTGTTGTACATTGAATACCACAAGGAATAATATCTATCGATCTATCTATCTATATATATATGGTTTACAACTTCCACTTACTATGTAAATATGCAATCCCACACACTCAACATGCATTTTCAACTTGAGTGCATTTTTCCCTAACATGGCATGAGTTTTCCTTAATATCTTATTTTCATGTAATTTCATAAGGTCAACTTACAATTAGCAACACAAGGAATGCATTTTTCTTTTGCATTTTAACCTTTTAGTGCATGCATTTTTCACCATGGGGCGTGAATAATTTATCTCAAGAATTGAATGTTTCATAATCCTATATGTCCCTGATATAATCATACCAATTTCACCATTGGGCATGCATTTCCCTCTATCTAGTTTGGATTTTAACGAGGCCATTTTTAACAATTTGACCTCTTTGTTTTACAAGACATTTTTTACCCTTTATGCACAATATAATGTTTTTTGGTTTGAAAATTCCCACTATGTCCTCTAAAATGCAAGCCTATGGAACAAAAATTTTTACAAAATATTTTAGGATGGCGATGTTACAATTTCCCACCCATTCAATCCTCATATTATTTCCATTACTGATTTTTCATGATAACTAATTGCCAAATAATGGAAGAATTGTAGAATAGAATTTCACATTGTTTGAAGATTTAATATCCTTTCTTATCCATTCCTCTTCTACAAGAGGAATAATACATTTCATTTGTCTTTTTTTTTTTT
>ML782227.1:594613-623910 GCA_009831015.1 Picea engelmannii | reverse complement strand
CCTGACTAGGGGTGCATGAAATAGAACCAATTGAACACAAAACAAAAGGAAGATATAGAGAGAAAGAAGAATATTCCACATCTGATATTGGCACCACACCTAAAGCATGCTCTAAGAACCGAGGATAGCCTAAATATCATCGAGAAAATACCTATCACATCAAAATTTAGACATAAAGCCAAATGAGACATGCAAAGGGTAGAGGCAATAATCCACATGTATCGTCTACATTGTCACCCAAATTTTTAAGCTCTAAGGACTAAGGATAGTCTACGAACCCTGAGAGTTACATCCAACAAGTTAGTAATGTATATGATAAAAAAGCATACACATAGTGATTAAGAGATTGCTCATAAGACACAACACTCACAAATCACAATATCCATCCTCACAAACACCAAGAGAGTGGTGAATTGCGAGAATAATCCACAACCATTGATAATTTCACAAGAGTATGAATCACAAGAAAAATGAAAAAAAGAAAAAATAGATAAATAATAATAATAATAAACTATTATAGATCTATCTAAAACTTAGATGTTTGTGCACATGATTTGACTTATTTTTTAGGGCACTTGCATGTAAGTGATCCTGTTTAACATATGGTTGTCTGTTTAACTTATGGATTCTGATGATCATGTTGTTGGACTATGATGTTATGTTATTTGATATCTATGTATAGATATCAAATATATCTATATCCTGAGTGTGCAAGACACTTGACAGATTGAGGATGCCAATGACATCGATGGACATCCTTGGATTCTGTATCCAGTGAAAGAGTGGACTGTATATGCTTTGGTTATATGTGTATGGTTTTCTTATTCCCGCAAATGTATAAAACATTGTTATCGAATGCATTCTCTTGACTCCTGAACAGTAAAGGGGATTTGGTTATATAAAAACACTGTTAGTGTAGGTATTCTCTTTGCGCATGAATTGTGATATGATTTGGTTCTACGTCTATGGTTTTCTTATTCCCGCAAATGTATAAAACATTGTTATCGAATGCATTCTCTTGGCGCATGAACAGTAAATGGACACTGTTAGTGAAGGTATTCTCTTTGCGCATAAATTGTGATATGATTTGGTCCTATGTGTATGGTTTTCTTATTCCCGCAAATGTATAAAACACTGTTATCGAATGCATTCTCTTGGTGCATGAACAGTAAAGGGGATTTGGTTATATATGTATGGTTTTCTCATTCACCGCATTTGTATAAAAAAACTGTTAGTGAAGGTATTCTCTTTGCACATGAATTGTGATATGATTTGGTTATATGTGTATGGTTTTCTTATTCCCGCAATGTATAAAACATTGTTATCGAATCCATTCTCTTGAGGTATGACCTGTAAATGGGATTCGGTTATATATGTATTGTTTTCTATTTCACCACATATGTAATGAAACCACTGGTATCGAATGTATTCCCTTGTCGCTGGAATTGTCATAAGCTTGGTTGTATACAAAATGTTTTCTATTCTGTCGCAGATATAATAAAACTCCGTTTCGACTTGTGCAGTCCCCTTGACAGTCAAGTCTAGAAGGAATTTATCGAGACTGAAATTAAATTAGAATACCTTACCTTGCTATTCCCTTTATCCATTCTTATGCTCTAGCCTTGCTCTGTTGTTAATGATAATAACCACTGCAAACTGAGGTAAGTTATGGGTTCCGTCACCAATTTTTATACTCTCTCTGGATTCGGTTGATGTGCCTTGTATTATATCTTTTCAGCTCGATCCCTTCTATCGCCATGACTAGTTGGGCGATCATTAAGAGGCTCTAGGGCCTTTTTCCTATGCGAGATACCCAAGCGAATTTCCTCTCGATCGCTGAATTGGCGTGACGCTGAGTCTGAGTAAAATTTTCAATCCCTGCCTGGATACTTGTGGCGTCTGGTCTTTATCTTCCTAAAAACAAACTCTGGCTAAAATCTACCCTCCCTTCTTCTTGGTCCAGCACACCCAAATTTTTGAATTTCTGAATGAGGCTAAGGCGGCCGATATGGTGGCCTCACTATACCAACCTCTTGGTACCCTTCCTGGAGGACGATTCCAAGACATAAGCGGGCTCGATGAGGAGCGATTTTCCTTCTGGATATGCAAGGGACTGTCCGCTTTATGCTACCACGCGGAAAGATACTGCAGAGTGTTTGCGCCCAGATCTGCTCGGGAGGGAACCCACGCGATCTCGTTCGCTTCAATTCCTTGGGTTTGCGGGCGCCAAGCAACAACTTTCTGCTTCGTGGGATCCTCCCAAGGTGAATGGGCACTCAGGTTGGGCATACGCTGTGCATGGATGGCGTTTTCCACTGGCATCAAAACCCTGCACAGTATTAAATTAGCAAAATGCGTGTAGCTTGCACCAGAACACATCCCCTGGCAGCGTTCACACCCTGCACAATATTAAATTACCTGAATGCGTGGAGCATTCACCAAAACGCGCTCCCAGAAAGCGTCCACAGCCTGCACGGTATTTAATTTATAAGAACACGTGGAGCTCCCCTTGGCGTTTCTCTGACTGGCGAAATCGAGGGCAAGTGAAGGGAATCATGGGGCATCTGTTGCGTGTAAGGGATAATGGCACTGGGATAGTAATCATGTCCTATGAGTCTGGACACATGTCCCTTGTTTCATTTGTCCCCCTCCAACGCTGCAGGTTTCTTAAGTTAGGTCTCCGGGTTTTTTGAACTCTAGATTTTTATTCTTTTTACTCATGCATTGACTTATCTTTTCAACTTGTTAGGTCGAAAGGCGTATACCTATTGAAAATGGGCACATTTAATGATCTTTTAATATTAAATCTTAATCTTATCCTCCCAAATCAATGGATGAGATTTACTATTCATAATTTCTTTGTATTTATGAATGGATGAGTTAACATGTTTACTTTTTCACATTTACCTAATCATATTAAGAAATTACTGAGAGGCCATATGCTTGCCACGTTAAGATGATTAACAAAAATTAATATATATGCAAAATTTTATTGCCATGTTTGGATGTTTAACAGACACTACCTAAAAATGGATTACACGTATAACTACTAGAATGTTAACCGGACTGAGTTGTGAACTGTGACCACGTTTGACTGATCGATATCGTTTCTGCCCTTTCATGTTATAGCCGTCTTAAGTTAATTCGTGATGCTTGGCTTTCGATTTGCTCGATGCCTTTGGCTTTTAATGGTGTTCGCTTTTCTCATGGGCAATGAATCCTCCCCAACTGCGGTGAAGCATACGGTTGCAAGCGGCATACGGCCATTCACTGTTTAGGCAATTCATATGGAGAAGTTTAAAATTTTTCTCCACCAATATTTATTACAATTTCCACTTCTGTATATTAAATATATATATTATTTTAAAATTGATATTAAATAGTTATTTATATTAAATACTTATTTCTTCTAACATCATCATAAGAACATTGCAACGTGCTTAAATATGGTTTAGCGGATTTTCATTGCCTTTAGGCGTACATCAGTCATGGATTTAAGTGGTTGGGCTAGTTATGTATAAGTTTATGAGTGTAGTTGTCCTTTAGGATATGTATTTTTTTCTTTGGGTAGGTTTTCCTTGAGCGAAACATCTCTTCAATTATTTGATCAACAAAAGTTTTATTCTTTTGACATTCAATAAAACTCTTCATTTGAAGGACTTCAATCGAACCTTGAAAATGAGCCAATTCCCATCCACCTGCCTAGGTATGACTTATCTATTCATCGCTAAGAAAACTATCTCGTTTCGTTGTCATTTAAATTTTTACGCGAGGTTGTTGCCGGACTGATTTAGTAATGAGATGACCCTTGCACCATGAATTTTAATGTGATGTACGATTAGTTTAATGACCAGATTGTTTTGCGCCTTGGAACAAATTGATGATTCTCATGCGCCATGAATCCTAATGTGATGCATGATTGGTTCATTGAGTAGATTTTGTGCACCATGTATTAAATGTAGATGTATGATCGGCCATGATTTGCTTGATCTTGCACCTAGAAAGTGATGTTGATTGATGAGTTATGTAATTAGTTGATGTATGAAAGATGGAGCACTTGATTTTGTTGCGCCATGAATAAATGGATAGTTTACGCTTGCGCAATGCAAAATTTAGTTTCGATGAATGATTAAGTTATTAGATTGATTGTGCGCGCTGAATAATGTTATGCATGTTTAATTAAGTGGTTAGATCACTTGCGCACCATGAAATAAATGTCAATGAAGGGTTGATTCAGAAATCATTTTACTCATGTGTTAATAATTATGTTGATGTGTGCTTGTTTAGATGTGATTACCCTTGCGTGCCATGAATAAGGTCGATGGTGATCGCGTCCTTTATTGATATATTTAATTTCAGTTGGACCATAGTTAGAATGTTCCTAGGCGGTAATTGCGCCATTTAATTGATTTTGTTATTGTAGTGAGACTTTTGTGGATGCTTTAGAGGTCCCTTGCGTCGTGAATTTTTATATGATGTGCTATTGGTGATGTAAATTGTTGTCTCTAGCGCCACTAAAAATGTGAATGAATAAAAGATTGATCGAGGATTTCCATTGTGCATTGAATATTTACGGTTGATGTTTGTCTATGTTAATAATTGATTGCGTGCACCGATTAATGTTACGCCTGGTTACTCAAGTGGCTAGAATTCTAGTACAACTTGAAATTCAATGTAATGATTGTTTGTTTTAGTTATTTACTTCTTGTGCAATGAAAATTTATTGTAAATAATGATTGTTATTGATATTATACTTCTAGCGTGCCACGGAATAAGTGTTGAATTTTATGATGACTACACTGCGCCTTGATTAATTGATGAATATGATGGATGGATTGATCTGGTTGATGATTGGACTTGTCTATTACTGGGATGTAGACACCTCCTTGTTCCTCAGAGCATTCGTCAGCCTTGAGACCTTAAATGGTTGAAATCAATTGGAACCTGGGCTTGAGCATTGCATATGTGTCATGGAGGTCCTAACCTTGCAGGGTAGGTTGGTTGGGTAGTTATTTTATATTCATTATTTGATTGAATGTTGTTATAAATTGTTTCAAGATAATTATGATGTGCTAACCTGCTATGCCATTTATGTTTATGTGTCGCTATCCTTCGTTGATGCATTGAATGCGTCGTTAGTGATTCCATGATCAGTAGTTGGTGTTGCTTTGGATTTTGATGGTGTTGAGTAGGCGTCGTTGTGATCTTGTGCTGATGTTAATTTATTAAATAAAAAATAAAAGTAAAAATAAAAATAAATTTACCTTTGCGCTTTGCTTTTTCTTAGGCGTAACAGTATGGGATGTTAGATATGGTATCAGAGCGGTTTCAACCCTGCGACTATGGATCATCACGTCTTCCGCTGTATTAAACCCTCAATTAACAACTTATCGCTGATTAAAATTTTAACTTGTTCGTACCGGTAACCATGGTTAGAAGACGTCGGAGAGGTAGACGACGTGGTGCTAGGGGCAGAGGCGCGACGCCTCTAGTAGCGTCCATGCCAAAGGGGTCTAAACCCCAAGGAGAAGAATAAGTCATGGGACAGGGGCTAACTGCTGAGAGGGATGTGGTTGGTATAACGAGGTCCTTTCAGAGGATGTCAGAGGGCTTGATTAACCATACCTGTACCCCCTGAGGGTCCACAATGCGCCCCAGCCGATACTGGTAGTGTTTACAGAGAACTTGAGAAGGTCAAGTTTCCTGAGTTCTTGGGAGCCACGGACGGTGCAGCCGTCGAGGCATGGTTGGAGAACATGGCGATGTGATTCACACTTCACAACTACACCTCCAACGTGAAAGTCCGCATGGCGTTCTTTTAGCTGAAGGGGAGCGCTATTCTATGGTGGAAAACGCTCCTGCAACATATGAACCTAGTCTTCGAAGACGTGTCATGGGAACTGTTTGAGGAGAAGTTCCGGGTGGGGTATTGTCAGAGAAATTCATTGAGCGGCAATGCAATGTGTTCAACGCCTTATAATATGGTGGTCGTACGGTGCCTGAGTATGAGGCTTGACTCTTGGAGTTGCTTGGATATGCTCCACATATGAGCATGGAGAATGTCAAAGGTCAACAAGTTTGTGTTGGCCTTAACATCAACATTCTTGCGAAAGTGAGGATCCTAATGCCTCAGACGTGACACGATGCAGTCTAGAAGGCCCTCATAGTTGAGGAAGAGCTTATCGGTAGGGGTCAGGGAAGGAATCCTATGAGACTGACAAGACAGACAACGTCTAGTGTGCAACAACATCAGACTCGAGCTAGACTTCTTCAAGGTATCATGATACATTAATAAGATCCACGTTCACGACACCTCGACGACCAGCTCCCCAGCGGGGAACTCCCTATAGGGGACCATCGCATCAACAACAGTTGTTGTTACGTCGGTTCAGCAGAACCAACCAAGGTTTAGGCTGGTGGGCTAGTGACTACTACTTCGGGGATCAGAAGCACTAGACCGAAGACCGAATGATGGACATGTGGAGAGCCATGTTACCAGCGCGACTCTCCGGTTCAGAGCCCCAGAGCGGTCGAATTAACATGACCCACTACAATTGGAGATTTGGGCAAGGCCCACTGAATTCAAGCTGCAGTGAGTAACCGCCAGGCCGAGCACCAGTCTATTGTGCTTGAGACATCAAGCACAATCGTCGACCAAACTTTTGGTTTTGGATAGAACTAGGTACTACAGAAGAGCATGCGCAAGGATGCAAGTTATATGCATTCTTAGAACTGAACCTCAAGGGTGTGGCAGAAGGATTAGAAAACCTTCTGGTAGTATGAGAGTTTGCAGACGTGTTCCCAGAAGAGCTACCAAGTTTTCTGTCCAAAGGCAAGAAGGAATTTACCATCGACTCAAAATCTGGAATTGAACCGATAGAAAGAACACCTTATCAGATGTTGACCCCTGAGTTACAGGATTTGAAAATGTAACTTAAGGAGTTGTTGGACCTAGGACTTATACGTCCAAGTGTGTCACCTTTGAGGTGCGCCTGTTATTTTCATATGGAATAAGGATGAGTCGTGGAGACTCTGCCTCGACTACCATCAATTGAACAAGGCAACGATCAAGAACCAATATTTGTTGCCAAGAATAGACGATTTGATGATCAAATGAAAGGCATGACTATTTTTTCGAATATCGCCTTGAGATAAGGATATTACCAGTTATGAATCGAGGAAGACCTTCCTAAGACCACTTGGAAGACGAGGTTTGGGCATTACAAGTTTACCATTTTACCGTTTAGATTGATAAACGCCCCAGGGGTATTCATGAGCTTGATGAATGGGGTGTTATGTGAATACTCAAACAAGTTTTTTCAAGTATTCATTGGCAAAATATTGATGTATTCTCGAACGATGGAAGAACATGACGAACTTTTGCGCTTGGTACTATAGTGTTTACAAGAGAACAAATTATACGAGAAACTGTCGAATGCTCTTTTATCAATCGAGGATTCAATATTTGGGGCATGTTATCTCCGGTGAAGACATAGATGTGGATCCAATGAAGGTGGAGGCTATTATGGAATGGATTTCACCGACGAACATACTAGAAGTATGTAGCTTCATGGGTTTAGCTGGATATTAATGACAGGTCGTCGAAGGTTATTCGAAGATAGCAAATACGATCATAGAATTGCAGAAGAAAAACAAGAAGTTGGTATGGATCGAGAAATGCGCAGAAGCCTTTCGAAGGCTCAAAGAGTTGTTGAAGACAATGTCGATACTAAAAGTCCCTAACATGGATGAGGTATTCTTGGTATGCACAGATGCATCCAAGGAAGGCTTAGGCAGAGTGTTGGCCCTTGGCCAAGTTTTGAGGAATACTTGGTCATAGTTGACCGTTTGGTACTTCGACTACCTCTCGAAGATGGAGCGCATACCGAAGCGGAGATTATGGGATCTCTCCACTTTTTGTGGAACATTTTTGGGTTTTTTGGGAATATTGTAACGGGAAAGGGATGCCAGCCCTTCTTTAGGCCTTTTTCTATGTATAAATAGAGGTCTAGGCCATGTAAAAAGGAGGCCCTGTCTAGTCGATGGCTTAGAGCATAAGTTGGATCTATGTGATCAAAAGTCTGTGTGACTGTAAGAGATCTGTGCATGCTGTAATAAGTGTTGAGTGCATAGAGTGTGAGAAGGCTTAGTGCTTGGATCTACTTGGGGAAAGAGGACCTAGCGAGCTGCATAGATCTCTTGTCCTATGTGGGGTAAGGGTCATTGAAGCTCCGTGTTTTAACTGCTTGACCAAGATAATATAAAAAATACTTTGTATACATAGCCCCAAGGTGGGGGTGAACCACGATAACTCTGTGTATTGTGTTGATGTGTTTGTCTCTCTCTTGCTAAGTGCTCTGATATGTTTAGATAGATTTATTGATTCTTTGTGCTTATGAGATATGAATGCATGCTAGATATGATACATAAGATGCTAAGTGCTTAATCTATTGAGTATAACCTGTTTATCATTGCTAAGTGATAGATCTGAGTAATTACTGTGGTGCTTTGTGCTTTCTATGAAGTGTATTACTGAATGTATGTTAGAAAATAACTGATGCTAAGGGAGTTGTAAGCAATATAATCACAGATATGTGTCCCAGCTAAGGTTGCAGACACCTGAGTCCTACCACCACCCCTACCTCTACCTTGGGTGAGAATTCATCTGTTTCACAGGTGTTTCTGAAAGGGTCGGTAGTTAGGGCTTTGTTGGTGTGCTCTTGAGCGTTGAACCTTGGGTCTACCCCTGTGCCAACAAATGGTTCCGTTGCCGGGACTTGGAACTGTGATTGCTAGGAACTGAAGAAGAAGAAGCTTTGTGTGAAATAAGCTCTGTGCGTAGATCTGTTGCCCTAGTGCGCAGTGTTCTATTTGATCTGTGAAGCTTTGTGACAAGAAAGAAAGGTCATATCTAAAGAAGAGAGGTTGGATTTGAAGAAAAAGAAGTCAGATTTGCGAAGAAAGAGTTCAGATCTACAAGAAAAAGGTAAGATCTGTAAGCTATGTTCTTTGATAAAGGTAAGAATAGTTAAAAGTCTTAGATGTGGAAGCTTTGTTCTCTGTAGAAGTAAGATAAGTGAATTTTTTTGTTTCTAAAGCATGGATCTAGGTATGTTTGATAGATTCTATCCTAGCTTCAAAACTAGAGCATTAATAGATGAAAGAAAGTTTGATATGAATAGATCTGATAAGTATAGTGATAGATATGTTATACCTATGCATAGAAAGAATTTTGGGAATAACCAATGGATGAAGGATCCTAGAAAGAAATTTTTGCAGGCTAACCGTTATGATCCTAACACACAGTACATGAAAAGTTGGGGATCAATGAAGAGAAATAGAGGATTAACTCTTTGTTACAATTGTAGAATTCTCAAACATCTTTCTAAGGAATGCCCTGGGCGAAGACCCAGTTGTCTTTGTTGTAAGGCTATGGACCATGAAGTATTGGATTGCCCTAGAATGATTGCTAGGCTTGAAAAGCTTAATATAGAGCAAGCAGGAGATCAAGAGACCAAGATTATAGAAGAAACCCAGAAAGAATCAGAAAAGATATTGCTACAGATGAGAGATACCTTGAATGACCATCGACATGTTAGGCTATCAGAGATCTTCAAGAAGAAAGAACAGATCGAAGTGAGGATAGGAGACTTCGACATTGATTGTGTTTTGGATGAAGAAACACTGGTGAACATTATGACAGAAGGAACCTGGAAAGCTATAGGAAGACCTGACATGACCCCTTCATTAGGAGGAATAGGGTTATTCAGAGGAAAGATGGTAAACCTATGTGTAAAACTCACTCAGATATCTATGAATGCTCATGGAGCTTCGACAGAAGAAGATTTTGAGATTGTTAAGTTCGTGGAGGACAACACCATGTTTACTATGTTACTTGGTAAACTTTGGAGAAAGATCAAGCCAGAAAACAGGAAGCAGAAAAGGACCTAGAACAACAGAGACAAGAGTTAAGAGACTTCATGACTAGAAGGATCGCACAGTTGATTGAAGAACAAGAGAACAGATCAAGGGTTCTTGACCCTAGGAACTTGGATGACGAAGTTGACAGAATGCTAGAAGAACCACAGAGGACTGAAAAATATGTTGGACAAGTAATACCCGTGGATCTGAAGAAAGAATCTCAGCACCGCGAAGTTATCATGCCAAGAGAAGAAAAGAATTAGAATGAAAAAAGGATGACCGAGACGAAGCTCACTGGGAAGAAGGCTATAAAACTCATGAAGAAAAAAGCAACGTTGGAGAAATTACAGAACGTTCTAGAAGAAACCCTGCAGAAGGAAAACATGCAGAATTTGAGCTTCGTCGGTATAGCAGAACAACGACATATGGCACTTCGCCATGTCAAAGTAATATACCCATTCCGCTGATGGCCCGAACAGCTCGAAATAAATTTATGACCTATTACCTGACCGCTAGACTACTCCATAACGAACAGATCAGGAGTTAATGGACCCTTCTATCCATTTCAAGAAGTCTGTTACAGCTTTACTTACTTATTCCATCGCGCTATGCCCGGAAGACACTTTTGCCAATTGAGATCTTGAACTCACAGAATACCCGCATTGTGGAAGAGTGACTACCCCACCTTGCTCTCTACTTGATTATGGTACCTTCATCCCCTCGACAACCTGAGAGAGTGATCCTGAGCTTACATGTCCGACAAGTTTAGTGCAACAAAAGAATCGGTGAGAGAAGTACACGCTAGCTTAAGAACTGAAAAAATTATGTCAGAAAGAGGAATGTCCACCGGAGTCCAAGCCTCATCGTCAAGAGGAGTAGTAGCTTCTCCATCCACTGCTCAAGATGGACCATCCTGACAGACCATCGAGAAATGTACTAAACATAGAGATGACATCACGAACGCCAAACTGATCCCGAGCATCTTGCCCTCTTACACACCTCCTCTAAAAGGTGAAATCAACTGTGACAATGTGCCCCGAGATTACGACTATCCTATGATCACTGCATACCTACCGAAGGGTCTGCGTGTAGTTCACACTGAGCAGACCAAGCTCGCAGCATTGAAGTTTTGCGACTTCAACCTTGGTGACCGGAAAGCCTACAGTATTCTTTCCCCGCACAAGTATCTAACGATGACAAAGGGGAAGAATTCCAAGATCATCCCTCAGCAATGGACGATGAACCTCGCGTAGTCCACCTTACTTAATGTAATGAAGATTCCACACTTTGGCAAGCACCAGAAGGTGAACACTTGCATAAAATTGCTACTGGAAAGCTACCATGGAGCATATCTCTGGTTGAACCGACGTATAGCGATTGATCTAGCACTGATCAATCAGATCATCGGGCTGAGCATACAGGGCCCTAACCCGCAAGAATATTACCCTGGAAAGACTGCGGATCGCGCTCTTTCACAGAAGATTAAAGAGGCCTATGGAAATGTTGAAAAAGGTGTGCAAGGTTACAAGGTAACCTCTATTGATAGTGGCACAGTGTGCCTCGCCTATCATATGATCGCAGGAAAGTTAGTTCGCAAGAACAAATCGATGCAAGTATCTAGGTTTGTAGTTGATCTCGCAGGAAAATGCGTAGAAGGAGTCCAAATGAACTGGTTGAATTACTTAGTGGATCAACTCGAATTGGATTGCAGAGAAGCACAAGACCAAGGATATGAGTTCCACTTCAACTAGCTTCTCATCCTAATCACCTTCATAGAATGGGAGATGCCGAAGGATGTCGTTTTTCCTGAAACCCTACCGTTTGAACCATTGGCTGTGAAGTTCAGTACATTATGGTACACGAAAGATATGAGAGGCAATGGCAGTCGAATGCCTTCTTTCATAGATACTACATCCAGTTGAAGATCGGGATACAAGCCACACCTCGCATTACTCTAAACACACTCCATAGATTCAGACCCTTAATGAAGTTCAACGCGGACTGCCACTTCATATACCTAACTCCAGGCGCTGATGAGCACCAGGAACAACTGCAATCCTATTATAAATTGACAGAAGAAGACCTTGCAGAGATTACCAAAGAATGGTTGGCGGACCTCCTCATTGCAGCAGATCCAGCGAATATTTTAGATATCAACAATCCAGAAGCTGCGCAGGACACACCTAGGCCCAGTAAGACGTAGAATACAAATAAGACAAAGGAGACAAAGAAAACTGAAGAGGTTCAAGATGTGGATAGACGCTCTGTAAGGATAGCTTCCGTCACACTAGATGAATAAGGTAACGACAAAGACCTAGAAGAAGTTGAACAACAACCAGAAGATGAAGTCGAAGTTCTAAAGAAAAGAAAAGGGTCACCTTCGAAGTCTTCCGTTAAGAAGAAAGCCAAAGCGACCGTGACCAAGATGAAGACCACGCTCAATCCAGATGACTTCAACTTTCTCCTCGCGACTTTGAATGAAGCTATAGAAGAGATCACAGAAAAGCAGGTGGCCAAGCAACAAACGATGTACGACAGAATCGAAGTTGAGCTCCAAGGAGTACAGCGAGCCCTCTAGTCTAACCACACAGTCTCCACTGTGCCTATGCCAGAAGGAACAACCAAAGCAGGAGATGAGTCAGTTCAACTTCGTAGGATTGCCGACCTAGTCGAAGTACGCCTTCAGAAAGAAGAAGAAGTAACAACGCAGGCCACCCAGACCCTAAAGCACGCACACGAGGAAATCATAGAGCAGTGCCAAGCTGCACAACAAGAGAAGGAGGCCATCCAGGAGAAGTTTGATAAATAACGCGCAAATATCCAAAAGGAGGATCAACTTCTCGCAAAGCAAATCAGGATCGAAGAAGCAGTCAACAGAGCATTTCGCTCTGTGAATGGCTTAGAACATAAGGCAGAAGAACCCATAGAACGCCAAGCAATGAAGCTTGCTGAAGTCATTCAGCAACTGCAACAAAGAGTAGTAGAACTAGAGCTCCAAGCTATACCAAGTACTCCACAAGAAGAACGTGACCAACGAGAAGTGAATGCACGAAGTACAGTAGAAAGGATTAAGGCACTCACTAAAGAATGTAAGCAATCAAGTAGTAGAAGTGCGTAGATACATGAGAACCTATTCGAGAACCCTGAATTGCATAATATAGAGTCATAACTCCAGGAGGTGAAGTACCAAGCTGAGAAGTTACAGGTATAGCTGAAGGCCCTATGGACCATAAAGGAAATGAAGAGGTCCCACAAACAACGTGTCATGCAGCAACAGATTCATATGATCCAGAGCAAGGTTATGGAAGTGACGCAACAACTTCAACCTTTACAGGATAGGGCATGTCAACTATTCTTAGAGATTGAGAGCCAAGGGACAGACCTGGAACAGGTTGTGAACACAACAGAGCAACTCTTAGAAGGATGAGTTAGTAACGCACTCATTCAGGAGTTTGTTGAGCAAGAAGCAGTAGCAAAGAAACAGGTCGAAATAGCTCGAGTGAAGCTCGAGGCCTTCGAGGCAGAGTTACCCAGAGAAGAGTGACTCGAGACGAGTCACAGGTGAGTGTTGGGGGCCTGTTGGCTCTCGACCAAGTTTTTAGGAAGACTTGGTCATAGTTGACCATTTGGTACTTTGACTGCCTGTCGAAGATGGAGCGCATAGCGAAGCGGAGATCACGAGATCTCGCCACTTTTTGTGGAACCTTTTTGGGTTTTTTGGGAATATTGTAACGGGAAAGGGATGTCGGCCCTTCTTTAGGCCTTTTTCTATGTATATATAGAGGTCTAGGCCATGTAAGAAGGAGGCCCTATCTAGTCGATGGCTTAGAGCATAAGTTGGATCTATGTGATCAGAAGTTTGTGTGACTATAAGAGATCTGTGCATGTTGTAATAAGTGCTGAGTGCAAAGAGTGTGAGAAGGCTTAGTGCTTGGATCTACCTAGGGAAAGAGGACCTAGCGAGTTGTGAATATCTCTTGTCCTATGCAGGGTAAGGGTCATCGAAGCTCCGTTCTGTAACTACTTGACCAAGATAATATAAAGAAGACTTTGTGGACGTAGCCCTAGGGTGGGGGTGAACCACGGTAACTCTGTGTATTGTGCTGATGTGTTTGTCTCTCTCTTGCTAAGTTCTCTGATATGTTTAGATAGATTTATTGATGCTTTGTGCTTATGAGATATGAATGCATGTTAGATATGATACATAAGATGTTAAGTGCTTAATCTATTGAGTATAACCTGTTTATTATTGCTAAGTGCTAGATCTGAGTAATTACTATGATGCTCTGTGCTTTTTGTGAAGTGTATTACTGAATGTATGTTAGGAAATAACTGATGGTAAGTGCATTGTAAGAAAGATAATCATAGATCTGTGTCCCAGCTAAGGTTGCAGACACCTGAGTCCTGCAACCACCACTGCCTCTACCTCGGGTGAGACTTCATCTGCTTCGCAGGTGTTGCCAAAAGGATCGGTAGTTAGGGCTTTGTTGGTGTGCTCTTGAGCGTTGAACCCTGGGTCTTCCCCTGTGCCAACACAAAGTCTTGATGCAAGACGGTCTAGTGATCGCTTACATCTCAAGGAAGTTAAGAATTCATGAGGAGAATTACGCAATGCACAATTTGGAGTTATTGGCCATTGTGTATGCCTCGAGAGTGTGGAGACACCACCTGATTGGATGGAACTTCAAACTGAAAAACAGACCACCATGGTTTGGAGCACTTTTTACGCAAAATGACTTGAATGTGTGACAAAGGCATTGGTAGGAACCGCTTAACGAGTATGATTTTGAGATTACCTACAAAAAAGGAACAATGAACAGAGTGGAAGTTGCGTGAGTCAGGGACCATGCATATTTTCAGTGATACCTCTCCAAACGAATATTCATGAAAAGATTATAACTATACAATGTGACGAGGACTGGTATAAAAAGGTTAAGGAAAATATCGGACAAGACACCATGTTGGTACCAAAAATTGACGGATTTACTGTGGACAATGACGGATTAATGAGGTATAATAAACGGATTTACGTACCGCCTAACGACGAGCTGAGAAGTTTGATCTTAAACAAAGCTCAAGGAGCAGTGTACATGGCTCATCCAGGAGTCACGAAGATGTGGGCATACCTTAAACCCTTATTCTTTTGGAATGGAATGAAGCCGAACATAGTCAACTACGTGGTGAGATGTCTAGAATATCAGCAAGTGAAGGTTGAACATAGACATCCGACATGATTACTACGACCACCCGCTATCCAAGAATAAAAATGGGAGGTCATTTTGATGGACTTTATTGTGGGATTGTTGTTGATAGCAAGGAGTCATGACTTGATTTTCGTGGTAGTTGAGACTCTGACGAAGAGTGGACATTTTATCCCTGTGTGTACGACGTATCAGGAACCGTACATAGCTAGAGATTTTATCAGTGAGATAGTGAGATTGCATGGAATTCCTAAGATTATCCTATCTGATTGAGGATTGATGTTTACAAGATGCATATGATATGCACCCACAGTTTCCATTTTTTTTTATAGTTAGACAGTTAGATCTTGTCAGATACTTTATTTACTACACCTATATACTGTGAAACTTTGGGACGAAGTTTAAAGCAAGAGAAGGTGTATGTAACATCCTGCTCTTGCGCACACATGATTTGAATTATTCTTGAGGGCACTTGCGTGCAAGTGATCCAGTTTAGCATACTGCAGAGTGTTTGTGCCCAGATCTGCTCAGGAGGGAACCCATGCGATCTCGTTCCCTTCAGTTCCCACAATATTAAATTACCTGAATGCGTGGAGCATTCACCAGAGCGAGCTCCCTGGCAGCGTCCACAACCTGCACGGTATCTAATTTATAAGAACACGTGGAGCCCCCTTGGCATTTCTCTGACCGGTGAAATCAAGGGAAAGTATTTAATTTATAAGAACATATGGAGCTCCCCTTGGCGTTTCTCTGATTGGTGAAA
This sequence comes from Picea engelmannii, assembly GCA_009831015.1. Lineage (NCBI taxonomy): Eukaryota > Viridiplantae > Streptophyta > Pinopsida > Pinales > Pinaceae > Picea > Picea engelmannii. The sequence continues at coordinate 608,025 of ML782227.1, read as the reverse complement.
TCAAGGGAAAGTGAAGGGAATCATGGGGCATATGTTGTGTGTAAGGGATAATGGCAGTCAGACAGTAATCATGTCATCCGAGTCTCACACATAGGTGTAGTCTAAACCCCAAACGAAAGGGACCTTCGTTGGCATCCCTTTTTCGGCCTCTGGACTCCCGTTGCCAATCACCTCTGAGCCCCAACCGGTTACCCATCCCATATCACCGCCCCTTCCTTCGTCGTCCTGTCTTCTCTTCCATCGACCCCATACCATCCATACATCATAAACATCCCACATCCTATTTCCTGCATTCAACCCCAACCATCAATCCAATGCCTATCTCTCATTCAATTCACCACCTATCTCTCATTGCGTCCTGCACCCGTCTCATTCCTCTTGTTTTTCAAATCTGAAGGTGAATGCTAGCCCAGTCGAAGGGAAGCTCTGTCTAACTTGAATCTGTGGAAGGGTATCGATCTCCATCAACAGGTAGGTGCTTCTTCTGCTGCTCTTGCCTCTAATGTTTGTAGCTTTTCAGAATTCTTCTGCTGCTCTCGCCTCAACTTTATGGACGAACTTTGCATGAGATGAAGAATTCATAGTAATTGTGCATTTCATACAAAGCTTCAAGTCAATATCAAAATTGCTTCATCATACAAAGCTTCAAGTCAATATCAGAATTGCATCATCATTGATGCAAAAGACATTTCAGAAAGCAATCCCCTTCCCATTTTTTTCAGAAGCACTTCACTCTCTCGGCTGGTGGTTTGGTATTGAGGTTAGAGTTTCTATGGTCTGACTATAAAGGTAGAGCTTTGAGGAACAAATTCTGGAGCTCAGAGACTTGGAGTAGGAGTCGCCATTTTCTGGATGAAATCTCTAGAGTTGGATGCCTCCCTCTCCACCATTCAAAATCTACTTCCTCGGGTGACTAGCTTCATCAACCATTCTCCCTGGGCACTGCTTTCCAGCAACACCTGTCCACCAACAAAGGCCACGAGACTCTCATGAAAAACCTGACTCAAGAACTCAAGTGGAATCTGTAGCTTGCATCCGACTAGGGTTTTATTTATGCTTTGATTTCTTTATGTTTTGTAAAGTTGTTTTACTGTTACGACAGAAACATATGGTTTATATTTAGTAAAGTTATTTTGTTGTTAGAATAGGAACACATGGTTTTGTTTTCATAGTAGATTATTTGATATTTTTGAACTTCTCTTGAAGTTATAATGATTCTATGAAGTTTGTGATTGGCAGTATGCGGAGGCCATTGTTAAGCCCATTGTAGATTTGGGTTATTGGAGATTCAGAAAGTCAATGGTGCCCTCGTAAAGTCGATTGTGCCTTCTAATGATTGGAATCTCAAATCTGGTTACATTTGGGGATGAAGTAGCACCTACTTCAGATGACTCGAATCTACAATTTGGTTACTTCCGATGATTAATACATTCAAGAATTCTGATAATTAATACATTCAGGGATTAAGTAGAAGCTATTTTTTTTGCTAGATACAAGTTTTGCAAAGTTATTTTACTGTTACATGCAAAGTTATTTTACTATTACATTCCCTAAATCTACAATCTGGTTACATCCAATGATTAATACATTCAGGAATTCCGATGATTAATACATTCAGGGATTAAGTAGAAGCTATTTTTTTTGCTAAATACAAGTTTTGCAAAGTTATTTTACTGTTACATTCAGGGGATTAGTAGCAGCTATTTTTTTGTTAAATACAAGTTTTGCAAATTTATTTTACTATCAGGACAAGAAGAGATGGTTTATGTTTTGATTGTCCTATTAGGATAGGAACACATGGTTTCGTTTATACAGTGCCTTATTTGATATTTTTGAAGTTCTCTGTTAAATTTAAAATGATTATACGAGGCTTATGATCCACAGTATGCGGATTAAGTATAAGTGAGTTTTTATTCTAAATACAAAGACCTGTTGTTTTGAGAAAAAATATATCACATACTTCATGACAACCTTATAATTTCTTACCCCACATGATAATACACCAAAATCTTCAGATTATCACTGATAAAACAACACATAAGATCACGAAACTATATTGAAAGTTGATAAAACAACACATTTATAGAGATATCCCAAAACTACATTCACGAAAAAATTGGATTAGTGTTTTTTTATAGACCAAATAAAAGATACACCCTCAAAAATCAGAAAGCAATATTTCATAACAGAGTGAAACTATATAACTCAAAAAACATTGAAATGTTAGTTTTCCAATATTCAAATTAAAAGATTAAATCCTGCAGGAAAAACGCAAAAGCCATATTCTTTTAAGTTTTTTTATAATAGAGTAACCCACCCCAAAGAAACCAAATTTTCTTGACAACAACACAATTTGTTTTTACTCTGTTTGGCAATATGGCATACATAACCAAACAATCAGTATCACATAAAAAACTATACACATGAATATATACATACATATCTTAACATAGACAAAAGAATATAAACAACTAGCCAGACATTTTTGATATATAATAATCTTGTTTGTGAAACAAAAGATAATTTTTTGCCAAAATGAGATGCAAACGCCTGAAACTTCACTTTAGGGATTTGTAGATAGAGCTCATACATAGATAAGCTTATTATACACGAATATATAAATATACATAAATAGGAACAATCACCCTTTTTTAAACAAAAATACCATTTTTTTGTCATAGCTAGATCAAGACCCCTATCTATCAGTGGGGATCCTCAAATATAACCCATACAAGATTAAGTTGAAAATCCAAACTATGTGTGTTAAACTCCTCACCTGTCCACTGCCTATCTACCTAACCACAACCCAATAGACCACTCATCTATGTAGTTACCAATCCAAGCAAATCATTCTTATCATATCATAGAAATTAATGAAAATAGAAGAGCTTCTAAAACCACAAAGACAAGAAAAATATTTTTGGATCATCTTCCAAGTTGGATTAAATCACCACATTTCAGCTTGCAAATTGTTGTGAAGAATTTATATTTTAAGGAGAAATGATTTTCTAATCATTCATAGATCTATATATCCACTTACATATATGGAGTTTACAATGCTTCTTGGCTGATTAAGGAATTGATTCTATTGTGGTAATCTCATCTTCACATATGGTTAAGGCTCAAATCTATTTGCAAGCATTTGTTCATACATCCACTTAAGGACACTCGATAAATTCAATTTTATTTTGCAAGTTTCAAACCTAAGGGTTAAGGAATCAATCTTTCTTATGATCATTGCTCCTTATATCTTGCAATTGGTTAATTGATTTGCTCAGCATAAGCTTCAATCACACCATTATTACATTCTATAGGGAGTTGTGATCTTGAGTAAATTGTAATTTCTAGCACTTTGTATCTTCCGAGAATTGGATCATTTTATTTGGAGCAAATCACATTAAAACTTGTAGCATATATTTAAGTGATTTGCACTCTCATTTAGGATAACTTCATTTTTGATTTCAAGTCTAGAATATACATCATTGATCATAAACTTAAATCAAATATTTAACTAACCTATACCCTTCCTCACTCACTGAAATGATTAGGCTTAGTTAGCATTAGGGAAGTCCCCTTCCCCTAGGATAGGATCATTATTAGTCTAAAGCAAGAAAGGTAAAGCCGCTGAGGTGACAATGGTGGCTTTCTAAGTTGCCATTGGGTTCTCATCACTTGTGCTTAGGGACTTTTGCACCAAGTGAGAATCTGAGTGTTAACACCGCCCATCAAAACTAAATTGACATTGCCAGTGGGATGCTCTAAGATATATCTACTCATTGAACACCATAAATGAGAGTTATGTCGCCATCATCTATGGCCTCCAACTTCCCTACGACAAAGTAGTTTTTGGTATCAAATTAGGGTTTTCAAAGTTCCCCTCTTCTTTGACCTCATGGCCCATCTCTTTCTCTTTGTCCTTCTTGTCAATAGGATCCACATCCCAATATATTGTGGATACTTCATCATCATCTTGTGGATCTTCATGCTGGACCACAGGAGGCACATCCTCATCTACAAAACCCTCCTAACAATCAAATAAGGTTTTGGGTTTGCACAATCCATGGGTAAACTCAGCGTCCATAGTAGGCGAGAAATCCTTAAGATCAACAATATTTGTCTCGTTTTCAAATGAGAGGATTTGTCTGATCTCATCCATCTCTATACTAGAAGAGTTAGACACTTATATTATCAACCAACTTTATATGCTCAGTCCCATCTGAGCTGGAAAATGGATGTTTTCCAGTTTCATTTATTACTATTTAGTACTTTGACACAACCAAAATCTCTTTTAGTTTTTCTAGTGAACGTGAATGTAGGCTTATCTTTGACAACTTTGATTTCTTTGGCTTAAGAATTCATGGAGCTGAAACACAACTGAGAAGGACAGGCTTACACACTGTACAAGAATTTTCTCTTGATTCGTGCCAGAAACACTCCCACCCAAGCAATTTTCAATAGTTGTATCAAATTCTTTATCGATGCTCCTTTCTGCAGTAGCATTTGATCTCTTTGAATTTTCCTTCCAATTGCAACAAACTGGTTGTTGTTTGTCGGTTCTAGTTCCATGTCTTTCCGCCAAAATTTGTAAGAATGAATGTGGTTTTTGGGTGTTTTGTTTGGTGGTCATTCTTGAATCTTGAGGTGTTATAGAATCAATGTTACATTTATTGTTATAGGATCTTTATGGCTGGGTTGAGAATATCACTTATGGGCAATAAAAATATGGGGAATTATAAAAAAACTTAAAAGAATATAAAAATAGTCATTTGTTTTTCAAATTTTTAAACATTTAAAGCAACAACAACATCAAGCAAACACATTGCTACATAAATATGAAAATAAAACTGAAATATAAGATAGGCGTAGGCTAAAGTCCAAAAGAAATGGACCTTTATCGACAACCCTTTTTCGGCGTCCGGACTCCTGTCACCGATCACCTCTGCCCTCCGGTCGGCTACCCATCCATACACCATCCATACATCATCCAAAAATCATCCATACATCCCCGCCATCAATTCACCACCTACATGTCCAGCCTCGCAGCTGAACCCGCTGCGTCGTCTCATTCCTCATTACTGTAAGCCCTTGTGGCTTTGCTTTTCACATACCTGCGCTATGTCCAATTGAAGGAAGGCTTCTTTACTGCTTCTATCCCTTGCTATACAGGATATTGACAGCATATCACCACTGGCTCTATCCTATCTATCCAACAAATAGATCTATGTAGGAATTAGTTCATTCGATGCTTTAGATTCTTTACTCTGCTTCTAAACCATTTTGAGGACTCAGGGCTACTCGGGGAGAACTCTGAACCGAACGCCATAAGATTATACTCAATAGAGTGAGGTATTAAACTCTGAACCGAATGCCATAATATTATTATATTCACAATTTGGTTTTTCTGGCTATTGGACTCTGTCTCGGACTGTATATTGACAGAAATTTTTATTACATACAGACCTACCTAAATCTAAAATAATTGAAGCAAATGTTACAACAAGAATTCCTCTCCTATAAGCATTATTTCAAATATCAGATCGAATGCCTCAATGCATACCTGGTGTAAAGTAGGTGGCCAATCCAAAGTCAGCAAGCTTGATAAGCGACCAAGGAGACTTTGTTGCAAGAAGAATATTTTATGGCTTCAGATCCCTATGCACAACCCCATTATCATGACAATATTTCACCACTTCCATGAGATGCTTGAACAATCTTCCAACATCAGGCTCAGAATATCTCCCCTGTTTCTGCAACTGGTCAAAAATCTCCCCACCTGCACATAGATCCATAACCAATTACACATACTCCTCCTCAAATGGATTTGCATGCTAGAACCTCCCCAGTCACTTTGTCTGTACAATACCTGATCTTACCAAATTGTCCCAACCCCAATTCATCCCCCAGCGCATACCTATCCATCTACTACTCACACTGTAACCTTTGGAACTATGACCTGTGGAACTATGACCTCTGGAACTACACCCTCTGGAACTATGACATGTGGAACTATGCCCTCTGGAACTATGACCTATGGAACTATGACCTCTGGAACTACACCCTCTGGAACTATGCCCTCTAGAACTATGACCTGTGGAACTATGACCTCTAGAACTACGCCCTTTGAAACTATGACCTGTGGAACTATGCCCTCTGGAACTACGCCTCTGGAACTATGACCTTTGGAACTATGACCTTTGGAACTACTCCCTTTGGAACTACACCTCTAGAACTATGACCTGTGGAACTACGCCCTCTGGAGCTATGACCTGTGGAACTCCACTCTCTGGAACTATGACCTGTGGAACTACGCCCTCTGGAGCTATGACCTTTGGAACTAGGCCCTCTGGAACAATGACCTGTGGAACTACGCCCTCTAGAACTACAACCTCTGGAACTATGACCTCTAGAACTATGCCCTTTGGAACTATGACATGTGGAACTACGCCTTTGGAACTATGACCTGTGTGGAACTATGACCTCTAGAACTACACCCTCTAGAACTATGACCTATGGAACTACACCCTCTGGAACTATGACCAATGGAACTATGCCCTCTGGAACTATGCCTCTAGAACTATGACTTGTGGAACTATGACCTTTGGAACTACGCCCTCTGGAACTATGACCTCTGGAACGACACCCTCTGGAACTATGACCTCTGGAACTATGCCCTCTGGAACTAAGCCCTTTGGAACTATGACCTGTGGATCTACACCCTCTAGAACTATGCCTCTAGAACTATGACCTGTGGAACTTTGGCCTCTGCAACTACGCCCTATGGAACTCCACCCTCTGGAACTATGACCTGTGGAACTACGCCCCATGGAACTATGACCTCTGGAACTATGCCCTCTGGGACTATGACTTGTGGAACTACGCCCTATAGAACTATGACCTATGGAACTATGCCCTCTGGAACTATGACCTCTGGAACTATGACCTAATGAACTATGAATTGTAGAACTATGCCCTCTGGAACTACGCCCTTTGGAACTATGACCTGGGGAACTATGCCTCTGGAACTACGCCCTCTGGAACTATGACCTTTGGAACTATGACCTATAGAACTACGCCCTCTGAAACTATGCCTCTAAAACTATGACATGTGGAACTATGATCTATGAAACTCCACCCTCTGGAACTATGACCTGTGGAACTCTGCCCTCTGGAACTATGACCTGTGGAACTACGCCCTGTGGAACTATGACCTCTGGAACTACGCCCTCTGGAACAATGACCTCTGGAACTACGCCCTCTGGAACTACAACCTATGGAAGTATGATCTCTAGAAATACACCCTCTGGAACTACGCCCTTTGGAACTATGACATGTGGAACTACGCCCTCTGGAACTACGCCTCTAGAACTATGACCTGTGTGGAACTATGACCTCTAGAACTATGCCCTCTGGAACTATGACCTCTGGAACTACACCCTCTGGAACTATGACCTTTGGAATTATGACCTCTAGAACTATGCCCTCTGGAACTACGCCCTTTGGAACTATGACCAGTGGAACTACGACCTCTGGAACTACGCCTCTAGAACTATGACCTGTGGAACTATGACCTTTGGAACTACGCCCTCTAGAACTATGACCTCTGGAACTACACCCTCTGGAACTACACCCTCTGAAACTATGACCTGTGGAACTATGACCTCTGGAACTATGACCTCTGGAACTACGCCCTGTGGAACTATGCCCTTTGGAACTATGACCTATGAAACTATGCCCTTTTCAATTATGCCCTCTGGATCTATGACCTGTGGAACTATGACCTCTGGAACTATGCCCTCTGGAACTATGCCCTTTGGAACTATGTCCTGTGGAACTACGCTCTCTGGAACTTCCAAATAACCCATTCTTTCATGCAAGGAAAGAGCACATCAAAGTACACCACCGTTTCATCTGAGGGAGGAAGAAGTATAGAAGTTGAAATTATCTATTGTAATACTGAGGATAATTATTCTTATATATTTACCATAGGTCTTTTTACAGAAAAAATGAGAAATTTAGAGTGTATAGCTATGAAAGAATCAAAATAGTCATTGTTAGTTTTGTGTGTGGGATGGGGCATGTTGGCATCGAATGTGATGATTATTTGTCTACAGATCTAAGTGGAATAAGTTTTCATGTGTTATGATGAGTCAAAAGAATTATGAGTCAACATCTTTGATGAGTTAGTAGGCTAATGCATCATGATATTAGAATGGTAGCATCATTGATCGCATTAATTACTAAAACGTTCTACAAGAGGACATTACTTGTAAAAGAAGTAACTTGTGTTTTTGGGAAATTTCCTATCCTGTAATTATATAAATAGAAGATATGTCTATTAAGGCCCCTTGTTCATTTGAGAATTGCCTTCATAATTGAATGTCCAGCAAGGACCAGGATGTGTGCTACTGCTTTCTTTTGAAATAAATTCAGTTTTTTTTAATTCTAAGACAAATTTTGTCATTTATAATGAATTTTCTACAAAAACTCCAAAATATCTGCCTTAAATGAGGGAATATACACAAGAATGGAGCTTTATGAACATACACTGATAAATAAAATGATAGGATATAATAAATAATGCAATATCGACAAGTTTGGAACCAAAATAACTCCTAGAATTCCACTATACAGGCGTAGTTCCAGAGGGCCTAGTTCTAGAGGGCGTAGTTCCAGAGGGCATAGTCCCAGAGGGCATAGTTCCGGAGGGCATAGTTCTAGAAGTCATAGTTCCACAGGGCGTAGTTCCACAGGTCATAGTTCCATAGGGCGTAGTTCCACAGGTCATAGTTCCATAGGGCGTAGTTCCACAGGTCATAGTTCCAGAGGGCGTAGTTTCAGAGGTCATAGTTCCACAGGTCATAGTTCTAGAGGCGTAGTTCCAGAGGGCGTAGTTCCAGAGGGCGTAGTTCCACAGGTCATAGTTCCATAGGGCGTAGTTCCACAAGTCATAGTCTCAAAGGGCGTAGTTCCAGAGGTCATAGTTCCACAGGTCGTAGTTTCATAGGTCATAGTTCCAGAGGGCGTAGTTCGAGAGATCATAGTTCTAGAGGGCATAGTTCCAGAAGTCACAGTTCCAGAGGCATAGTTCCAGAGGGCATAATTCCAAAGGTCATAGTTCCAAAGGGCATAGTTCCAGAGGTCATAGTTCCAGAGGGTGTAGTTCCAGAGGCGTAGTTCCAGAGGGCGTAGTTCCAGAGGTCATAGTTCCAAAGGGTGTAGTTCCAGAGGGCGTAGTTCCACAAGTCACAGCTCCACAGGTCATAGTTCTAGAGGTCATAGTTCCAGAGGGCGTAGTTCCATAGGTCATAGTTCAAGAGGGTGTAGTTCCACAGGTCATAGTTCCAGAGGGCGTAGTTCTAGAGGGTGTAGTTCCACAGGTCATAGTTCTAGAGGGCGTAGTTCCACAGGTCATAGTTCCAGAGGGTGTAGTTCCACAGGTCATAGTTCCAGAGGGCGTAGTTTCAGAGGGCGTAGTTCTAGAGGGCATAGTTCTAGAGGTCATAGTTCCAGAGATAATAGTTCCAGAGGGTGGAGTTCCAGAGTGCGTAGTTCCAGAGGTCATAGTTCCATAGGTCATAGTTCTAGAGGCATAGTTCCAGAGGGCATAGTTCCACAGGTCATAGTTCCAAAGGGCGTAGTTCTAGAGGTCAAATTTCCAGAGGGCATAGTTCCAGAGGGTGTAGTTCCACATGTCATAGTTCCAGAGGTGTAGTTCCAGAGGGCATAGTTCCACAAGTCATAGTTCCAAAGGGTGTAGTTCGAGAGGTCATAGTTCCAGAGGGCGTAGTTCCAGAGGGCGTAGTTCGAGAGGTCATAGTTCCACAGGTCATAGTTCTAGATTGCGTAGTTCCAGAGGGCATAGTTCTAGAGGTCATAGTTCCAGAGGTCATAGTTCTAGAGGCATAGTTCCAGAGGGTGTAGTTCCACTGGTCATAGTTCCAAAGGGCATAGTTCCAGAGGGCGTAGTTCCATAGGTCATAGTTCCAGAGGCATAGTTCCAGAGGGCGTAGTTCCACTGGTCATAGTTCCAAAGGGTGTAGTTCCAGAGGGTGTAGTTCCAGAGGGCTTAGTTCCAGAGGTCATAGTTCTAGAGGGTGTAGTTCCAGAGGTCATAGTTCCACATAGGTCATAGTTCCAGAGGCATAGTTCCAGAGGGAATAGTTCCACATGTCATAGTTTCAAAGGGTGTAATTCCATAAGGCGTAGATCCAGAGGTCATAGTTCCATAGGTTGTAGTTCTAGAGGGCGTAGTTCCAGAGGGCATAGTTCCAAAGGTCATTGTTCCAGAGGGCGTAGTTCTAGAGGTCATAGTTCCACATGGTGTAGTTCCACAGGTCATATTTACAGAGGGAAGAGTTCCACAGGTCATAGTTCTAGAGGGCATAGTTCCATAGGTCATAGTTCTAGAGGCATAGTTCCAGAGGTCGTAGTTCCAGAGGTCATAGTTCCATAGGTCATAGTTCCAGAGGTGTAGTTCCACATCTCAAGTTCCAAATGGCGTAGTTCCAGAGGGCGTAGTTCCAGAGATCATAGTTCCAAAGGTCATAGTTCCAGAGGGTGTAGTTCCAGAGGGCATAGTTCCAAAGGTCATAGTTCCACAGGTCATAGTTCCAGAGGCTATGAAAATAATCCAAGAACTTTTTCTCATTTGCAAAATCAGTGAAAAAATTATCCACATGCTTGACCACTGATTCAACATTGGGGCAAGAGTTCATAATATAACTTAACCTGTTGAGCATAACATTTTCTTGATCTGAAGTAGATGCCAACCTATAGATATTTTTTTCCATGCCCTCAATACGTGCCAAATAAACAATATCACTCGAAACTGTGTGGCCCTCCTATAGGATTCAATGCATTTACGTGAGATAATCTTACATGATAAATACAAGTCACAAAAAAATCAAATGAAAGTTACCTCAAAACATTGATTTCTGCCAATGCATCATCAACCATGAATGCATTGACTTTCCATTCAGGGAGAAATTGATAACACCTATCCATTAGTGGCTTCAACCATGTCACAATATCAAATGATGTATTACGATATCTCACGACTCATGCAACTAGTAACCCACTTTGTTGGTTGTCAAAGACCACAAGTGTGTACAATTGATACTGCGATATTCAATAAAACTCAAAGTCAAAGTTTAAGCTATCAATCACAATGAGTCACAACCCAAACAATCATTCAATCTTTCAAATTCAACTTACCCCATATTTATTGGTACTGAAAGTTGAATCCATTCCTATTAAACTATCATGAGATAGTTTCACCATTCGATCCAACATCCATCTAGTTTGAATGCCAATTATAAAAGGAACATTTGGACCATTAGGCTTCTAAAAAAAGAAAAAATCACCTGGTTGTTTTTGATACCATAGGTTAACACTCATTTCATCTTTCTTGTCAAGTTGATATTTTCCTTTCATCAAGCGGTTATAAATATTTTCAACATCTTTTCTAGTTAAGAAAAAATATCTACCATGATCTTCCGCATCCATGTCAAGATTTCGTTGAATGTTCTTTTCATATACAACATCAATTGGCACTTCCATAAAAAAACAATTTTCTACAAAAGAGACAATTTCTCTTGAAAGCCTAGGTTTACATAAGGACCTAGCCTCCCTAGACTTGTCATGTTGACCATGCCAAGGCCATCATTCCTCATCTTCATGCTCATATGTGTTGTATGTAAGTATTTCTATTTCAGGGTCTTTATTCTTTACATTCACAATAAAGTGACATTGACATCCCCTCTTCTTTACAAATGAGCCCCTGCATGTATTTGAACGTTTTCCTCTTTTATCTTCCGGGCCATATGAACATGAGTAACTGCACTACAAATTACAACACCTTATCACAAAATCATATATATCCATTCATGAATAACCATTTGTCATCATATATATACCAATTCATAATATGCATGCACCAACTAAAACAAAAACTCAGTTAGAAATGCAAGAACCATGTGACTGTGATATACTTACAACTCATATTGCTTGTGAGCGTTATCCCTTTGTGTTGGGTTTTTTTTTTACTGTCGGTAAGAAAGTACAATGATCATTGGGATTACTTTTCTCCCCTATAACAAAATTAGGAACTCTACCTAAAGGGATTCATGCAACACGATCAAATAATGGACTGTCTGGTCTATATACTTCAGTCCAGGTTAAATCTTTGCTAGAAAACATTGACTTGTCTTTTGGGTCTTGCACCTCAAGGCCCATTACAATCTTCCATTTCTTTTGTCTACCCATTTTGAATGGACACCTAGAAACCATGTGGCCACCCCTTAAAAAAATTGTACAGTGACATCTCAAATATTTTAACACAAAAGAAGTGTCTGCAAGAATACTAAGTGGAAAAATAGGAAACACCATCGAAGTTCAAATACTTTTTCGCTTGTCAGATCCTCTTGATATTCCAATGGTCAAATAATAGTTCAAATTTCCAAAGGCATAACTCCCTCATACAAACAACAATTTAGGTGCTATTTGGACCATTGGAAATCTCTGACAAGTAGAATAGCATTGAGGGATCGTGAACTAGAATTGTGAAGTTTTAACCTCGAATACTTTCATAATGCCCAAAACAAACTTTGAAAGTTTTACAGCCCCAAGACACCGAATTAAGATCAACCCTAAACTAGACTTTTCATGTCCTTAACTCTATTTTATACACCAAAAAGTACCCAAAATGATGAAAAAAACATAGAATGATCCATGTTGGAAAATAGCTCCCCACTTCGAGAGGATTTGGTTCCCCAAAAACTTTTATTTCTGTAAGAAATGGGACAATTAAGACTCCCTTTATGTTGGTGTTCTATAAGATGACACACACCCATAAATATGCTTGTTTATTTAAAATTTAAAGATAAATAACCTTGTGTGACCATCTTACATGCCCTTCAAATGCCCTCTTTCCACACAAAATGTTTTTTTTTTGAGGAATTGACAAATTAAATTGTAGAGTACATTTTTAGAGAAACAAAGTTAACTTTCTCAAGCTTTAAAATGCCCCATTCCACACTTAAAAATTCTCTAGAACCTTTAAAATTGTTTGAAAAACATGTGACCAACCATTTACAGACAAAGAGGACAAACTTGTAAAAAAATCAAACTAATTAAATGATAGAACTTTACAAAAAAAAATATTTTAAAATGACAAATGATTTTACAATAATTTTTTGGAGTTAGTGGGTATTCCAATGGACCATATTCCTCTGTTCAGATACTCCCTAGATGCACCCAACCACCTCTTAGCTAGGAGGCAAGAGTTGAATAGGATCATCCGAGATGACATTTACAAGCAGTTTGAATAGGTCAATTAAACAAACCCCAAGGGAACATTAGATCCAAATATGGCCTTCTATGTTGAGTATTGCATGGAGGCAAGAGATAGACTC
>ML782227.1:580745-593657 GCA_009831015.1 Picea engelmannii | reverse complement strand
TTTTCATGAATATTAATAATAATTCATGTGCACTTGATTCTCTCACTTAATCAATTTCTTTTCCATGAATATTAATAATAATTCATGTGTAGTTAGTATTTCTTTGCCTTCATGTAATATATCCCTCCTCCACATTGACTAGGGATTGTGACATAGGTTATTCCATGGTGTCAAGGTGTATGCGACACTTATACGACACTTTATGACACTTAGGGCGAGGTACCTAGGTGTGCAAATTTCATGTGTAACAGAATGCCCCCTAAAGTGTGAGATCAGAAGGGAGAATGATGGCCGAAACACTTTACAAATCTTTAAAGCAAGGGTGTGGACTCGGAGAACCTGGTAGAAGCTACACACAAACATCCAACAAATATTATGACATGTTTCAAACCCAAGGCAGACATACCTATGCTTGGGTGATAAAGACTTGCAAGATATGGCTGCCATAAAATACACTGCGGATCCATAATTATATTGACAAAACGGTATAGCCACTGAAGATACACTGTAGATCTATACTCCCATGACCTGAATTGATCATAGCCACGAATAATACATAGTGGATCTACGAGATGACAAGACATAGCCACGACCAATACAAAGTGGTTCTATGTGACAGTCATTGTTCAAGAGAAACTCCGTCGCAACCTGGGCAAAGTACATATAAGACTGATCACTCAACCCAGGGTCTTCTTACTGATCCTGATGTAGTACAAATCTAACCATGTGAATAGATTTCCTAATGTCGAACATGGTAGAAACCACTTGATTACCGGTCAATGATGTAAACCATTAACAAGCGCAAGGGAGATCACCATTGATGTCAATGATTCCCAACGTACTCTAGTACATTCCAACGAATGTGAATGGATGAGCTGAAGTCGAACATCCATGGAATCATCTGATCAGAGGTCAATGATGCAAACCCACTATCGAACGTGAGGAGGCCTTCTATTGAGGCATGCAGGTCCCAAAGTACTAACTGGTTTCTAAGTCTAGTTCTTGGATAATGTGTTGAAGTTGATAGGAATAGACTCGTCGAAGGAGGGCCTTGATGTATCCCCCATCAACGACACGAAACAAACACAGAGATGTAATTGGTAGATCAAATGAACATGGACTGACATGGGTATTGAGACAAGATATTTGTGATGGTTGACTCTTGAGGCGGATACTTCCCTTGAACACTGAGGCACAACAACAAAAACATGACATGGACCAAAACATGATGATGCAGTGGATACTGTGACTTTCTTCGGGTGACCCAAAGGAGTAAGGAAAACTCAGAGGATTGGTTCAGTACAGAGGTTCAACGGATTAATATGTGTGCAAAGACAAAGTTGTGTTCAAGGGTGACTCTAAGAGTTACTGGTAATGTTCTCAAAAACTACTTGGCTTGCTTCCTTCAATTTTTTCCCCCATCCAGATAGATGAGTACCTCTTTTTTATTTAACGAGCTCAAGGAGGGTAACACATGCTCGATATAACTCACCTTAGGTAAGTTCCTCTTCCTTTGTTAAACGAACTAGAAGAAGTAAGGGTTCGGTCCTGTATGGGCCTTTCGATGTTTGTTTAACCAGTCCAAACATAGAAAACTCGAAGGTTTTTCATGATTATAGAGTCTAGAAAAACACTTAAAAGAGAACTCTCTCATTTCCTTTTTCGTAAAGTAGTCTGATGAGACCAAAAAAGAGATAAACTGTCCCTCAACAGACGTTTTCTTCAAATACTTTAACGAGTGTGAAGAGAACAAGGTCGCTCGACAATCTTTTCACATTTAGAGAGTCTGAAAAGAACTTAAAGAAGACTCCAATGTTGTCCTTTTTCGTAATGTTAGTCTTGCGAGGCCGAAAAAGAGATAAATTATCACTCGAAAGACGCCCTTTCAAACCTTTTAATGAGTGGGAAAGGAAGCAAGATCACTCGACAATCTTTTCATGTTTAGAGAGTCTGAAAAGAGCTTAAAGAAGACTCCAGGGGGTTCCTTTTTCGTATAACCTTTACGAGTCCGAAAAAGAGATAAAAGTTTACCCGGATGCATTCTCATGTATTTAAGAGCACGAGAAAGAACAAAGACTAAGCTCGGTATGCCCCCAGCTTGAAATCTAGTGGCTTAACTCTAGAATGATCATCAAAGGATGGAGACATGCCCTCCAAGCTTTGATTCATTCACCGAGTTTGAGGTTGTCACCAATTTCTCTAGTAGATGAGAAAAAGGAGAAGGGTGGATGAAAAGAAGGTTCAAGAGAGGTGACTGTTTCATTTTTTAACGAGCTTGACACATGAAAAGAACTATGCTCAGGGTTCTGGGTTCGATCCCTAGATTGTTATTTCATTTTTTAATGAGCTTGCTACAAATAGGAAAACTATGCTCATGACCTCTGTTTCATTTTTTAACGAGCTTGCCACAGAGAAGAGAAATCATGCTCATAGACTCTGCTTGATCATGGCTTCCAAGATAATAACGCTTTGGAAGGATACCTTGTCAAGGGACAAAACTCAGTCATGGCCTCCAAGAGATCTTCACTGGATGGAAGATAAGCACTCTGGAAGGAACACATGTTGAGGGCCGCGACAGGGGTAAGGAGATCAGGCTCCAATAACCCTACCGAAGAAATCACCATGTCAACTACCGGATCCAAATCATCAGAATTCGAAGTCATTGGAGACAACGCCACATAATTGACATGTGGCGGGGGCGATATTGTTTGCATATAAGAACCATTTAGGGAGGTAATCCAGTTAGGACTGATGAATGAAAGTTGATTAATAGTCACAATTCTTCCATCGTGAGGGAAAGATATCACACGAAAAAGAGTGGACACAATAGCTTTCATGGCATAGACATAATCCCGCTCAAGGAGTAAAGAGAAATCCAAGGGGTCTCAGACTACCATGACATAAATAAAGACAATTTTCCCTCCCAAAGTAACATGAAACTGAGGAAGGGTCCCTAATGGTTGGCTGGTTCTTCTGTTAAAAGCTAACAGATTCTATGTAACTGGCACAAGCTGAGGACAACCCAAAGTGTGCCAAGCAACAGAGGATAAAATACTAAAGGACGCACCTTCATCTATCAACGTTTGAGGAACGTCCCGACCACAAACCTGTACCATAATCTGGAAAGGAATGTGAGAGGGAATACGAGTTCCAGTTAGTGCACCCCAATAAAAAAGGATGGTCTCATTACTTGGAGGGGGTTTCATGGGAGAATGAGGAATGCCCCCCTGCACGATATATTTTGTATCAATGAGAAAAATGTAGGCAATATCGGGTTTACTCTCTAGAGGGAGAGTAGGATCGACCAATGGTGGGATCGGATTGACCGCACAGGCACTCTTTAGAGGAAGAGTGGGATTGACTGATGATGGAATTGAATCAACCACTTTGGCACTCTTCGGATGAAGGGTGAGACTAACCAAGGAAGGGACTGGATCATCCAGTTTGGCACTCATCAAAGGAGGAGTGGGATCGACTAAAGACAAAACTAGATCGACCACTTGAGTTTCATTCTCCAAGGGGAGAATGGGGTCGACGGGTGGAAACAGATCGACCGCTTTGGTGTCACTCTCTAACGGGAGAGTGGGATCAACCGAGGATAAAAATGGATCGACCACTTGGGTTACACTCTTTTGATGAAGAGTGGGGCTAATCGACAACGTAACTAGATCAACTACTTGGGTTCGTGGTTCAATACAGGAGGAAACTAGATTGACCATATGATCAACCAGACTAACTGGGGATGGAACCGAATTGACCAGTCCATCAACTAACGATGAGTCAGGGGAAATATCATGATAACCTTTTGGAAGTTGAAGTTTTTCCAAAAGAGAAGAAGCCTCGTCCATATGAGGACAAAGGTGAGAGTAATGATCACCCTTGCATAACATGCAAGGAAACTTGACAGTTGTCTTCTTCTTACCAGCCTTAACATCACTAGTTGATGGGGTATCATCGACATGACCGGCAGAGGCTGATGATGTGGAAGACCACATTTCTAAGACCTTGATAAGACCAGGGAAATCCCTCAGAAAGTGGTCACCCTTACAAAGGCTACAAGGGAATTTGGGTTTCAGATTCTTCATTTTAATCTTGTTGACCTCATCAACACTCCCAGTACTATTAATAGTAGCTAGTTGCTTGGATCCAACATCTGATGTTGTTGGGGCCTTGTTTTTTTTTGGGCTCTTCTTCTTCTTTTCTTTCTGTTTCTTCTTCTTCTGATCAACCTGGCTACTTTCTTTAGAGCTTTCGCTAGGCGAAGAAGGAGAAATGGAAAGAGGCTTAATGGTAAAATAAGGTGAAAAGTCGACGTGAGGCTGATGCGTGGGTGGTGTACTGACATCTAAAGTATTAGGTGCAGCTGAAACATTGGGAGGATTCAAGATCACCGGAGTGCGGAACAACCAAACTGGTAATCGGATGGTGAGTCCTGGAAGACTCAGTGTGGAAATATATGGAGGACCAAAGTTTCCAAATGAAGGAAAGGTATAAGGTTCCCCAGGATAAGGGGTTCCTCCATTGGTACTCTCGGGATTTGATGCCATTAATACTGACTTGACCTAAGGTCCACTAAGTAAAACAAACAACACACGCTAAGAATCTGAGAAGCAATCAATCAAACAAACCTTCTCACGACGAAACCAATAGTTGGTGATGAAATCCAACGTCGCGAGATCAAAATAGGAAGGGGCAGAGGTAGAGCGGGTGGATCAGTTAGAATGGAAACCTACTTAACAGACTTACGCCTTGGTGCAAGCTTCCATGCAGTAATTGTGGATTTACCCTCCAAGGAACCTGAGTGAGTTTGACCAACATTTGTTCCAGGTACAGTGAGACTTCCCTTCACTGTCACCTTGTGTGAGACCCTAAATATTATGGCTACTAAGGTCACCAATTCGCAGTCAGCCCCTGGGCGGGTACAGTCGACAGTCCGATCCGAACGTATGGGCAGGATAACAAGTCTAAAATCAACTCGAGAGGCTCCCACACATAATTGTGGGTATACCCTCAAGTGAACCCCAATATATGATCCAACCACTACAAACAATTGGGCCACGGAGGGATAATCTCCATAACTCACCCGAATGCGACCTCATGCATAACCCTTTTGTGAGAGGGGGATCCCAAAAGGCCTATACTACAATTGGATTTCACTCTCCCTACCACAAGATACTAAGTTTGTTTGATATCTTTGGAAAGTTATCCTTTCAACCTATTCCAAAGCCCTACACCTTAAACTAATGTAGGTTTGCTAACAAAGATGTAAAAAGTATGATAAATTTTAGTTAAGCGTTGATTTTTAAGGCTGTTGTTACTCAAAAGGAAAATAGCGTGGACCATATGGTGTTTTGACCGAATCGAAAGTTATGAAAATATATGAAGATACAATCGAAGGAGAAAACATTCATCATTTCAGATGCACAATGTCCCAAAAATGCCCAAAAACATGCAATTCTGCTACTTCAAATGCAAGCTATTTTCACTACCTAAAAGCAAGAATCCATATATGTTATTTGTTTGATTATTATGTATACAGAAAGTAAACACAAAACCTTCAATGCTCCATTAATTTCAATCAGGAGAAAGAGTCCTATGCAGATGCAAAAGACACAAAGAAAAAGGCTACAAACAAAGCACACACTCAAAACAAGAACTCAATCAAGGATCCTAAAACCAACAAGCATCCAAGGAGTACAATAAAATGCAGAGAAGAATCCAAAAAGAGACAGGGAGAAACAAAAAATACCCAAATTGTCTCGACAAAACAAGCAGCTAGAAAGAGCAATTTTCAAATTTCTGAAAAGGGTTTCAAGCTCCAATAAAGACAATAGGGAGTGATAATCATCAAAAACCAATCCAAATAACTTCACAAACCATTCACAAAGACTGGGTAATGACTTTCACAAAACAGGTTGCAAAAAACTAATGAGAAAAAGGCAGAAAAACCTCAAGAAGGAGACTGGCGCTTCCCAAAAGGGTACATAGAGTGTTATAACACTCCATGAAACACTATAGGGGAGTGTTGATGATAGACCAGTGCTCTGATATGGCCTACATGGGGGCGTTGGTCCTCCCAAAAGCTCATAAAAAGAGCCAAAAAATTGCAAAACAAATTCACCCAGAATGAATAAAAATTGGTGAAAATGTAAGTGAAGATGGGAGAAGGCTAATGGATCATAAAAAAATAGAAAAAGTGATCTAATAGGTGGTAAAAGTGTAGGGACAAACCAAGGAAATACAATAGGATTCCTTCCCCAGTGGATTCGCCAATTTATGTTGTAGGAAAATCTCCCTGCGGACAAGTAGATCTCTTCTTCTGAGCTAGACTCTTAACTCTTAAGACAGAAGGTGCTTAACATGGACACTAACTTCATTTTAGATCTAGATAAAATAATTTGCAATGAGGAAGGAGAAAATAAGTACCTTTTTACCGGTGTTTGTCCCTGCATAGTCCGAGTTGAGCTCCAATCTTAAACTCCTCGACAAGCCCTGTAGACAAACAAAGATACAACTAGCTTCCTACTCTACTGAGATTAGCTCGAAATAGATCTATCTATTAGAGACAAATTCATGTGAGATCAAACACAGATTTGAAAGAAACAGGCAAAGCATATTATATTAATGAGAACAACAATGAAGAAAACTTACAACCATAGATGTGAGTGCAACGGCTTCATCAAGTTCCCCTTGTCCAAACCCTTGTTTAAATAGTCCACGCACGGAATGTTGATGCTCCAAATGACATACCACTCATGAGATCATACGTTTGGTATAATTTTCAATCTCCATTCCCTCTTTCCTCCATGGAAATCCCTCATTATATAATATTTGGAGACTTAACCACCATGGAGAGAATCTCTCATCAGATCCACTAAGAAAGGGATCTCTAAGATATTTAGGGAGAAAATATATCTTAAGGATTTTGGGGAGGACATATCTCTCAAGGATTTTAAGAAGGAAATATTTCAACCATCCATGAGATCCTCCACCTTCCTTAAAAAATAGGAAACCAAATGTGAGGTGGATCCTCACACTTAATTACTTTCTTTTCATGAATATTAATAATAATTCATGTGCACTTGATTCTCTCACTTAATCAATTTCTTTTCCATGAATATTAATAATAATTCATGTGTAGTTAGTATTTCTTTGCCTTCATGTAATATATCCCTCCTCCACATTGACTAGGGATTGTGACATAGGTTATTCCATGGTGTCAAGGTGTATGCGACACTTATACGACACTTTACGACACTTAGGGCGAGGTACCTAGGTGTGCAAATTTCATGTGTAACAGTTGAGACAAATCACCACACTTCCCAAATGAACAATATTTTCCAAGTGTCCCATCTTCGAGAGGTCAAGGCAGCAGAGCACTTGATCTTTTACTTCCCCATCTATTAAAATACTTGTGGGCAATTCTATTGTTTATTTTGAGGAGCTTAGACCCTCTCCACTTTCTCCAAGCACCTCTAGAGATGCCTAGCCTTATACATGTAGAAGGCATTCAATATCCATTCCCATGCTCTTGAACCTCCTCCTAGATTAGATTCCACCCATAGGATTACTTCATTCTTTATGGTGCTCCCATTAGCTAGGGGCCAAGAGACAAATTGATAGAAGAATTATTTTTTACTCTATATCTATGTCAACCAAAAGGAGTGTCCCCCCTCGCCAACGACCTCAACAATATTTCCAGA
This sequence comes from Picea engelmannii, assembly GCA_009831015.1. Lineage (NCBI taxonomy): Eukaryota > Viridiplantae > Streptophyta > Pinopsida > Pinales > Pinaceae > Picea > Picea engelmannii. Next base: position 585,954 of record ML782227.1, on the reverse strand, counting down.
CTAGATCCGTTACAAATAGACAAAGAGACCATACAAGATTAAACAATGCTTGACCCCTTTCATACAACAACTCAGTGGACATTTTGGATTCCCCCCCAACTCTTCTTCTAGACAACATTCAATATTGAGTTTCCTTCATTCATCCTTATATGTCTTGAGAGATGGACTTAGTGGACCATGAAATAATTGCATCATCGTCAATATTTTCTTTTAGCTTACAATCGAAGCGATTTTGATGGAAGTGTGAACAATGTTTTTGCACTTATGTTTATCTCATGGCTTCCCCTGCTTCTTGTTGAATTCTTTCTTAACAACAACATGTATCTTTATGGACATATATTTTCTACTTACTCTGGCTAGTAGTGGTCATCTTACAATGTATACATGTCTGATTGGGTTATAAGGTCTTCTTTCTATCATGTGTTTTAGCTTTCAGCTTTTGAAAATGTAAGCATTTTTACCGATTCTAGTTGGGATTAATTATCAATCTTACAATGTATAATTGTTTGATTGGGTTACAAGGTTTTCTCTCTGTTGTGTGTTCTAGCATATAATTTTGAAATTTTTAGTATTGAAGCTACATTTCATTGGGATTCTCTGTCAATGCATTTTCTACCTACTCTAGTCAGTAGTGGTCATCTTACAACGTATACCTGTCCCATTGGATTATAAGGTCTCTCTCTATGTCTATAACGTTTTTAGCCTTAAGTTTTTGAAATGTATTTGGGGAAACCAAAGTTTTCAAATCAGATTTAGCATTGCAGATTCCAACGAGGATAAGGATATTAAGAAAATATACAAATTGTCTCAGCATTGGAGCCAATGCTTGTATTTTTACTCCTTTCCTATAGAGGGAAGGGTGGCTGACATACTCGAATCTTTGGCCTGATGATGTAAATAGATTTTGTCCCATTGATGTAATTTTCATGGTGTTCATATCTGAAATAGAAGATAAATGTTTATAAGGCTTAAGGTTGAGGGTTAGAGGGTCATGATTTATTATCAAAGATAATTACCATCTTTTGTTGCTCTAGGGGTTTTAGTTTACTAATTATTACTTTAGGATCCTAGGTTTAGGTTTCATGTTTAAGGATTAACTATTCATGATGATGGCAGGGATGGTGCAGAGTTTAGGATTCACTATAAAGTTTGCAAATTATTCTCATGATAATTTATTATTTGAAGTCTTAGCATTAGTTGCTAATTAAACAACCATATACGAATAAACATCTCATGCAAATATCTAGCTGAATTCGCTTGTTTGTCTTCAGGGAACTGGGCATTGGAATTGTACCAAACAATCCTCTTGGTAGGGGATTCTTCTCTGGTAAAGAAGTTGTGAAGAGAATATGCAGATGCATTAGACACAGTGTGAGAATATGCATTAGACAGTGCAAATATCTCAATTAATCCACTAACCTTATGATTATCACAAAGCTCTTTTCCACATCAATCTATCATAGAACTCTTTTCAATATCATAGAGCTCCTTTCAGCCTCAAATAACCCATGTCACTGACACAGTGTGAGCAGTAGACAGATAGGTATGAGCTGGGGGATGAATTGGGGTTGGGACAATTTGGTAAGATCAGGCATTGTACAGACAAAGTGACTGGGGAGGTTCTTGCGTGCAAATCCATTTGATGAGGAGGAGTATGTGCAATTGGTTATGGAGCTATGTGCAGGTGGGGAGATTTTTGACCAGTTTCAGAAACATGGGAGATATTTTGAGCCCAATGTTGCAAGATTGTTCAAGCATCTCATGGAAGTGGTGAAATATTGTCATGATAATGGGGTTGTGCATAGGGATCTGAAGCCATAAAATATTCTTCTTGCAACAAAGTCTCTTGCGTCGCCCATCAAGCTTGCTGACTTTGGATTGACCACCTACTTTACACCCGGTATGCATTGAGGCATTCAATCTGATATTTGAAAGAAGGCTTATAGGAGAAGAATTCTTGTTGTAACATTTGCTTCAATTATTTTAGATTTAGGTAGGTTTGTATGTAATATAAATTTTAGTCAATATACAATCCAAGATAGAGTCCAGTAGCCAAAAAAAACAAATCGTGAATATAATAATATTATGGCATTTGGTTCGAGTTTAATACCTCGCTCTATTGAGTATAATCTTATGTCGTTCGGTTCAGAGTTCTCCCCGAGTATCCTTGAGTCCTCAAAATGGTTCAGAAGTAGAGTAAAGAATCTAAAGCATCGAATGAACTAATTCCTACATAGATCTATTTGTTGGATAGATAGGATAGAGCCAGTGGTGATATGTTGTCAATATCCCGTATAGCAAGGGATAGAAGCAGTAAAGACGCCTTCCTTCAATTAGACATAGCTCAGGTATGTGAAAAGCAAAGCCACCAGGCCTTACGGTAATGAGGAATGAGACGAAGTAGGGAGCTCAAGTGTGAGGCAGGACGTGTAGGTGGTGAATTGATGGCAGGGATGTATGGATGATTTGTGGATGATGTATGGATGGTGTATGGACGGGTAGCTGACCGGAGGGTGGAGGTGATCGACAACGGGAGTCCGGACACTGGAAAAGGGCTGTTGGCAAAGGTCCATTTCGTTTGGACTTTAGCCTACACCTATCTTATATATCAGTTTTATTTTCATATTTATGTAGCAATGTGTTTTTTTGATGTTGTTGTTGCTTTAAATGTCTAAAAATTTGAAAAAAAAATGACTATTTTTATATTCTTTTAAGTTTTGTGATAATTCCCTATATTTTTATTGCCCGTAAGTGATATTCTCAACCCAACGATAAAGTTCCTATAACAATAAATGTAACATTGATTCTATAACACCTCAAGATTCAAGAATGACCACCAAACAAAACACCCAAAAACCACATCCATTCTTACAAATTTTGGCGGAAAGACATGGAACTAGAACTGACAAACAACAACCAGTTTGTTGCAATTGGAAAGAAAATTCAAAGAGATCAAATGCTATAACTGCAGAAAGGAGCATCGACAAAGCATTTGATACAACTATTGAAAATTTCTTGGGTGGGAGTGTTTCTGGCATGAATCAAGAGAAACTTATTGTATAGAGTGTAAGCCTGTCCTTCTCAGTTGTGTTTCAGCTCCATGAATTTTTAAGCCAATGAAAGCAAAGTTGTCAAAGATAAGCCTACATTCACGTTCACTGAAAAAACTAAAAGAGATTTTGGTTGTGTCAAAGTACTAAATAGTAATAGATCAAACTGGAAAACATCCATTTTCCAGCTCAGATGGGACTGAGCATATAAAGTTGGTTGATAATATAAGTGTCTAACTCTTCTATTATAGAGATGTATGAGATCAGACAAATCCTCTCATTTGAAAATGAGACAAACATTGTTGATCTTAAGGATTTCTCGCCTACCATGGACGCTGAGTTTATTCCATGGATTGCGCAAACCCAAAGCCCTCTTTCATTGTTAGGAGGGTTTTGCAGATGAGGATGTCTCTCCTTTGGTCCAACATGAAGATCCACAGGATGACGATGAAGTATCCACGATATATTGGGATGTGGATCCTATTGACAAGAAGGACAAAGAGAAAGACATGGGCCATGAGGTCGAAGAAGAGGGGAACTTTGAAAACCCTAATTTGATACCAAAAACTAATTTGTCGTAGGGAAGTTGGAGGCCATAGATGACGGTGACATAACTGTCATTTATGGTGTTCAATGGGTAGATATATCTGAGAGCATCCAAATGGCAATGCCAAGTTAGTTTCAATGGGTGGTGTTAACACTTAGATTCTCACTTGGTGCAAAAGTCCCTAAGCACAAGTGATGAGAACCCAATGGAAACTTAGGAAAGCCACCATTGTTACCTTGATGGCTTTACCTTTCTTGCTTTAGACTAATAATGATCCTAACCTAGGGGAAGGGGACTTCCCTAATGCTAACTAATCCTAATCATTTCAGTGAGTGAGGAAGGGTATAGGTAAGTTAATTATTTGATTTAAGTTTATGATCAATGATGTATATTCTAGACTTAAAATCAGAGATGAAGTTATACTAAATGAGAGTGCAAATCACTTAAATATATGCTACAAGTTTTAATGTGATTTTCTCCAAATAAAATGATCCAATTCTCGGAAGATACAAAGTGCTAGAAATTAAAATTTACTCAAGATCACAATTCCCAATTCCCTATAGAATGTAATAATGGTGTAATTGAAGCTTATGATGAGCAAATCAATTGACCAATTGCAAGATATAAGGAGCAATGATCATAATAAAGAGTGATTCCTTAACCCTTAGCGTTTGAAACTTTCAAAAGAGAATTGGATTTATTGAGTGTCCTTAAGTGGATGTATGAACAAATGCTTGCAAATAGATTTGAGCCTTAACCATATGTGAAGATGATATTACCACAATAGAATCAATTCCTTAATCAGCCAAGAAGCATTGTAAACTCCAGATATGTAAGTGGATATACAGATCTATGAATGATTAGCAAATCATTTCTCCTTAAAATATAAATTATTCACAACAATTTGCAAGCTGAAATGTAGCGATTTAATCCAACTTGGAAGATGATCTAGGAAGAGGATCCAACAATATTTTTCTTGTCTTTGTGGGTTTTAGAAGCTCTTCTATTTTCATTAATTTCTATGATATGATAAGAATGATTTTCTTGGATTGGTAACTACATAGATGTGTGGTCTGTTGGGTTGTGGTCAGGTAGACAGGTAGTAGACAGGTGAGGAGTTTAACACACATAGTTTGGATTTTCAACTTAATCTTGTATGGGTTATATTTGAGGATCCCCACTGATAGATAGGAGTCTTGATCTAGCTATGATGAAAAAATGGTCTTTTTGTTTAAAAAAGGGTGATTGTTCCTATTTATGTATATTTATATATTCGTGTATAATAATCTTATCTATGTATGAGCTCTATCTGCAAATCCCTAAAGTGAATTTTCAGGTGTTTGCATCTCATTTTGGCAAAAAATTATCTTTTGTTTCACAAACAAGATTATTATATATCAAAATTGTCTGGCTAGCTATGATCTATACGTGTGTGTAAAAGTGCCCTCATCTATGTTTAGATTCTTTTGTCTATGTTAAGATGTGTATGTATATATTCATGTATGTAGTTTTTTATGTGATACTGGTTGTTTGGTTATGTATGCCATATTGCCAAACAGAGTAAAAACAAATTGTGTTTTTGTCAAGAAAATTTGGTTTCTTTGGGGTGGGT